>CAUYON010048100.1:0-37449 GCA_963573935.1 Arctocebus calabarensis
TATAAAATGGGCATAATTATCGGGAGGCTGAGGCAAGAGAATCGCTTAAGCCCAAGAGCTGGAGGTTGCTGTGAGCAGTGTGACACCACGGCACTCTACCCAGGGCAATAAAGTGAGACTCTGTCTCTACAAAAAAAAAAATAGGTGACCATAAAGTTAAGTATTTTCTCTGCATTAAGGGGACAGATCCACCTAAACTTTACGTTGAAAGTGCGAGCAATATAACCTAAAAATTTGTACCCTCATATTAATTTGAAATACAATACCAATAAATAATGAAAGGGCAGTGAATGGTGAAATTCTTTAGAACATATTCTATCTGGAAATACTTATGACTTTTCTAAATCAGAGCTGAGTCATAAAACTTTTTGTGAGGTGGAAATGGTCTCTGTCTATATCATACAATACAGTTCCAGTAGTAAGGATTGGAAGAAGTGTGGCTGGCATGAATAAAGGCCCGATTTTTAAATCTTATTTGTTTATTTTTATTACCTTAAAATGAAATTTAAATAGCCATGTATGCTTAACATAACTTACTGAACAGTATAGTCCCCAATGTTTAAAATCCATTTAGGCAAACTCTGTCATTTCTAAATAATATTAATTATGGCATTAATTTTTGTATTTGTGTTTTTATTGAAAGTTTCTTTTATGTGCCTTCCAATTTTATTTTCAGATACTTGTTTAAGAACCTTTAGCATGCTAAGCATTGCGTAGAAGCAAACTGAAAATTGAAAAGTTAAAACAAGTTGATTTGCATCCACGTAGTATGTACATTGCCAGCAACACAGGCCCACCTCAGGAGAGCTCTGCTGCTGATTCCACATGCATATTGATAGTTTCTGTTTTTATTTGAAACAAATCCTCAGGGATATTTAAAAACGAAGATTTTTTTTCTTCTCACAAAGCAAGTTATCCTTCTAAAAAATTCTGTGATCATTATCATTATGGGAGAGGAAGCAAAGTCAGCAGATAGATGTGCCTGTTCTTGCACGGTCTCTCTGACCTATTGTACACTAACATTTAGTCGGTTAATAGGGACTTCAATAAGACTATTATTTTCAGCTCTACTGACAAACCAATACCCTACCTTAAAATAAGCCACATGGTCTTGACGTTTTGGGATAGGGACAGTAGCCATTCCTCACAGGGTCTCCATGAAGGCTGGCCAAGCCTCCTATGACTACTCTATTTGGTAACGTCTACAAAGAATGCAGAAATCAAACCCTGTAGAGTGTTTTTAGAGCTAATAACGTCATCATTCTTAACATCCAGAAAAAGAAAACATCTGTGGTTTTGATTAGGCTTCAAACTCATCATTTTAAGTGTTTTCTTGCATTTTATGTCTTAGTCTGTTCGGGCTGGTATAGCAACATAACATAAATTGGGTAGCTTATAAACAACAGGCACTTGTGTTTCGTGGTTCTGGTGACTGAGAAGTTCAAAGTGAAAGTTTAGGCGGATCTGATGTCTGTGAGAGCACAGAAGGTAGAGATTGCCCATGTGTATCAATGGTGCTAATGAGCTCCCCCAGCCCTCTGGTCTCAGGATCTGATCACCTTTCAAAGGTCCCACCTTAAATAGTATCTCTTTGGGAAGTAAATTTCAACAATTGCTTTATAGGGGAACACAATCTTGAAGACCCTAGCTCTTTATTTCCGAATTTGTCTTTCAAATTCTCTCTCCCTTCTTACTCCAAGTCCCTTTTTTTCCTCTTCTTCTCCACCAACTCCTTTCATGAGTGCTTTCTCTCATTGCCAATTTAAATATTTTAAGTGAGAGAATCTTATAGGTCACATATCTTCTTAATTTTTATTGTTAGATGTATCTTTTATTGTGTGTGTGTGTGGTTTTTGGCCTGGGCTGGGTTTAAACCTGCCACGTCTGGCATATGGGGCTGGTGCTCTACTCCTTTGAGCCATAGGCGCTGCCCTAGATGTATCATATTTTAGAATTGAACTCAAAGACATTAATTGACATGAAAAGTTACAGCTCTGATGAGAGGGAATAAAGTTTCCAATAGTAAATACATTTTATACATTGCAATCATGGAGACAAAATATTTTTGCATTGATACACATGGCCAATTTTAAAGTCTGTCATTTCCACTAATTGTAAAGATAGTGTAATTATGCCCCCGGTCTCCAGTGTGTTACAGGCATTAAAAGCTTAGTCTCATTGCCAGTACCAGAAATTTTATTATATTCCATTAGAGTAACGAGATAGGAGGAAAGAAAATAAAAAATAAGCTTTAGATAGTACGACCTGGGGCCAAAACCAGATAAATGCAAATGCTAATTACATAATACTATAGAATTTCAAAGTTAATGGGAATCTTAGAAATCATTTTTAGACAGATAAAAATATTGACATAGAGATGAGCCATGTGATTTGTTGAAAATCAAAAAATAGCTGTGAAATTGGACTAATACTTTGATTTTAGATCCTATGTCCTTGCCTTACAAATAACACTTAACACATCTGTATCATATGTTTGCTAATTAGGTTAGGAAATAGTCACTGGCCTTATGTAAGGTCATTAAGATAACCAAAGGGATGAGCTAACACTAGCCTCAGGTAAGGTCAGATGTTACCCACATCCTGCATCAGTCAATTCGGCTTAAAAGTAAAGGACAGTCAGGGAATTTTTTGTAACTGGTATAAAAAATAAATCTGGTTCTATACCCACTGTAGCATCGTCTATTGACTATATCTGCAACAAGGGTCCTAAGAATGGGGTTAGAGGGATGTCACCAGATACTTCCTTCTTGGCAACTCTCTTTTAAGAGAAACCTTATGCTAGGTCAGGACCCTCAAACTTCTGGGAATTTTTACTTCAACAGGAGCTTTGAAATGGCCAGACTTTCCTATATACAGTTCCCATTCATCATTTCCTTTTTAGGTCTGTTGGTAGTTTCTATATTCAACTAATGGAAATTCTATAGAAAAGAAAGTGTTATGCTCTATAAGTTGGTTATATTATCAAAATTAGAATGAGAACTCTTAACCCTTCAAGGGTGAACTCAGTACTCTTGGCCACAAAATACAACTGTATTTTCATAATTAATGGTGAGGTATGAAGGGTAGGCATAGTACATTTTTCTCCCTTTCTTTTTTTTTTCTTTGTCATTTCAGATAGGGAACTGGTAACACAAGGCAGTATTTTGGATTACGTATGCATCAGCAATTGTGACTTATGGCACCTGTTTCTATCTGTTAAATGACTGATGGGTTTTTATGTCAAAAATAAAGCTGCTATATTCGCACCTGAGACCTGAAAACTAATGGTTTAGTAAGAGAAGTGGCAAAAAATAAAAATAGCAAAAAAATAAACACAATGAGCCCTTATAGCTTGTTTCCTTAGTTAAGAATGCATTACTTCTACCTTATCTTACGTAATTTTGACACTCATGTTTCCTTTCACAAAGCTATAAAGTGCTAGACTGTTTTGTGACTGTAGATGTCTACATTATAATACAGTGACTAACTGGGAAGAAATATTCTATAACTATACATTGAACAAATTATTTAATATATGTTAATATAAATAATCTCAACAGAACCAAGAAGATAACCACTTGTTGGCAATTCTTTCTTGGCATTTTTTTTAATAGTTCTCTTTTAGGAAACTCTGCTGAAGGTTAAATGATTTAAAAATAATTTTTAAATAATTACATTAATTACTACACATAAATGAGCTTTTAAGCCTGAAATGTTAAAGCTCTATTTCCAGAAATTATATTACCATGTACCAAAACGGCTTATTCAGGCTCTCTTCATCTCTTCTTAAGAAAAAAAAAGTGATTCTTAAATGCAAATGCCTTGGTTGATTTATGGATGTTTGAGATATAAATAAAATTTCAAAAGTATTAAGGTTGAAAGCAACTAAAGGAAATAAGTATGATTTTGAAGAGATTTTTGAGAGGATTTTTTTTCTGTGTAGGAATAGGTAAAATGAATCACAGTTGTAAGCATCATCTAGGGAATTTGAATACATTTGTAAAGATAAATGGAGTAGACCCCTCTGTAGCTGACCTTCTCCTACATGGACCACCTCCTTAAGTTGATCTAATTTTCAAGACCAGAAGTATACCACATGTACCTATCAGTGTGGTAGAACTATTCCTTGTGTTGACCACCTCTGTATGTTGACCAGTTTGTTATATTCCCTGAGGTGGTCAACGTACATACAATATAAGGTTCTGTTATGTGGTTCAAATAGTTTTTTTTCCATATTATAGAATCAGTATTAGACAAGAATCTTTGTCAAATTCCTTCTTTTTAAGAAACAGGGAAACTGATTCAGATTTCATAAAGACCTGCCAAAAGTCCTTAATCACTATTTGCAGACCTGGGTAGGGCTTATGAACCCTCCTTTTAATATACATATCACAACTGGTTCTCATTAGGAAAGAAATCAGCTTCACAGTAAGTTCTAGTGCTAATAACTGAGAAAGCTGACATGGAAGAGACATCATGTGTAACAAAGGGATTGAGATTGATATCTAGATTCAGAAGTACAGGCCAAAATGTTCAAGGGCTTACTCTTGAGAATGGACCAGTGTGGACTCTCGGTCATGCCTCGTCTAACTAGTCCTTTTCTCAGCAGGAAGCAAAATTGTGAATAGAATTGCCTATAGAATCACTTAGCCAAATAACAAAGACAGATGCAGAAAGAAAAAGAGAATTCAGAGGCACAACATGATTCTAAGCCTGGTTTATGGCAACATCTTGATGTCTTCAGGTTTTGGTCTCAGCCTCAACTTATCAAGAAGAGAAATTGGATGGTAGTAGAATAAGGCAGGTGCAGAGGAAGGCCAGATCTGGCATTGTGGTTTGGTGTAATTGTGGTGCTCAGTATGTGGCATATCTTAAGATACACTCAGGACATAAAGGGGAGCCAAAAGGAAAAGCTAGTTTTGAATGATCAAGCTCTGTTTGGAGCCCAAGAATTTATGTCTGTCAATCTGGAAAATATAGGCTAAGTACAGAGCTTTAGAACACAAAAAAGGTCACCATTTTATAGGAGAGGGTCCATGTTTGCATAACTGAGTAGGGATTTAGAAGAGTCTGGCAAGACCAAGAAATGAGACTCAGGATGGGAATGAGCAGGATGATGTGACCAATGGCCATCAGCAAAGCAGGCAGGGTGGTTCAAAGTTGGCATGGAGGATTACAGATTAGGGTCAGGATTGGGAGCTAATGGGTACAGAACCAGACACTGATGCAAAAACTAAGAACCTCCGCTCAATTCCAGCATGCAAAAAGAAATACATTAATGGGAATCAAAATTTTGTCTCAAAGGAACAGTGGAGTTGCTGCTTGAATTGGGGGAGCCTGTTCCCACATTTGGGTGCCGAACTGTTCTCTTTTTTTCATCCCTTTATTCTGATAACATAGATATTGACTGAGGTTTGGATTTAACCATCAGAACCATATCTTTCTTAGAAGCAACGCTCATTACATAGAATCAGCTGTGATCCCCTCTGTGCAATTGTATTGTTATTTCTTGTAAATTCTCTTTTTTTAATTTTTTTTTATTGTTAGGGATTCACTGAGGGTACAAGGAAGCAGATTATATAAAGTCCCTCTTATACTTGTGTCATGCCCCCCAAAAGTGTGTCACACACCAAGACCCAACCTCCTCCCTTTTCTCTCTCTCTGCTTTCCCCTTCCCCTAGCACCCACCATGTACTAAGTCATTAATTGTCCTCATATCAAGATTGAGTACATAGGATTCATGCTCCTCCATTCTTGTGAAGCTTTACTAAGAATAATGTGTTCCACGTCCATCCAGATTAATACAAAGGATATAAAGTCTCCATCATTTTTAATGGCTGAATAGTATTCCATGGTATACATATACCACAGTTTGTTAAACCATTCCTGGTTTGGAGAGCATTTAGGCTGTTCTCACATTTTGGCAATTGTAAATTGAGCTGCGATAAACAGTCTAGTGCAAGTGTCCTTGTGGTAAAAGGATTTTTTCCCTTCTGAGTAGATGCCCAGTAATGAGATTGCAGGATCAAATGGGAGGTCTAGCTTGAGTTCTTTGATGGTTCTCCATACTTCTTCCAAAAAGGTTGTATTAGTTTGCAGTCCCACCAGCAGTGTAAAAGTGTTTCTTTCTCTCCACATCCATGCCAGCACCTGCAGTTTTGAAATTTTATGATGTGGGCCATTCTCGCTGGGGTTAGATGACATCTCAGAGTGGTTTTGATTTGCATTTCTCTAATAATTACGGACGATGATCATTTTTTCATATGTTGGCTAGCCATTTTTCTGTTTTCTTTGGAGAAGATTCTATTCATTTGTCTTGCTCACTGATACATGGTATTGTTGGCTTTTTTTTCATGTGGATTGATTTGTGTTCTCTATAGATCCTAGTTATCAAACTTTTGTCTCATTCAAATATGCAAATATCCTTTCCCATTGTGTAGGATGTCTATTTGCTCTGGTTGTTATCTCCTTAGCTGTACAGAAGCCTTTCAGTTGATTTAAGTGCCACTTGTTTATTTTTGTTGGTGGTGCAATTGCCACAGAAGTCTTCTTCATAAAATCTTTACCCAGGCTGATATCTTCCAGTGTTTTTCCTATGCTTTCCTTGAGGATTTTTATTGTTTCATGCCTTAAATTTAGAACTTTTATCCATCTCGAATCTCCTCTTGAGTGGAGAAAGATGTGTGTCCAGTTCCAGTCTTCTACATGTGGATATCCAGTTCTTCCAGCACCATTTATTGAATAGGGATTCTTTCCCCTAGTGTATGTTCTTGTTTGGTTTATGGAAGATTAACAGGCTATAAGGTGTTAGTTTCATTTCCTGGTTTTCTACTCGATTCCAAATGTCTATGTCTCTATTTTTTTGCCAGTACCATGCCATTTTGACCACTATGGCCTTGTGGTACAGCCTAAAGTCTGGTGTGTTGATGCCCCCAGCTTAGTTTTTATTAATAAGAACTGCCTTACCTATTTGGGATTTTTTTCTGGCTCCGTATAAAATGAAGAATTATTTTTCCAAGTCTTGAAAGTGTGATATGTTGTATTTTAATTTGAATGGCATTGAATTGATAGATTGCTTTAGGAAGTATAGATATTTTAACAATGTTGGTTCTTCCCAGTCATGAGCATGGTATGTTCTTCCATTTGTTAATATCCTCTGCTATTTCTTTTCTTAGGGTTTCATAATTTTCTTTATAGAGGTCCTTCGCCTCTTTTGTTAGGTATATTCCTAGGTATTTCATTTTCTTTGAAACTATGGTGAAGGGAGTTGTGTCCTTAATTAGCCTCTCATCTTGGCTATCATTGGTGTATACAAAAGCTACTTACTTGTGGACATTGATTTTATATCCTGAGACATTAATGTATTTTTTGATGACTTCCAGCAGTCTTATAGCTGAGTCTTTGGGGTTCTCAAATTGTAAGATCATGTCGTCAGCAAAGAGGGAGAGTCTCACCTCCTCTTCTCCTTTATGGATGCCTTTTATTTCCTTGTCTTGCCTGATTGTATTGGCTAGAACTTCCAGCACTACGTTGAATAGAAGTGGTGATAGAGAACAACCTTGTCCGGTTCCAGTTCTAAGAGAAAAAGCTTTCAGTTTTACTCCATTCAGTAAAATATTGTCATAGATAGTTTAATCAGTTTAAGAAATGTGCCACCTATGAAAAGCATTCAGTTTTATTCCATTCAGCAAAATTTGTCATAGATAGCTTAATCAGTTTAAGAAATGTGCCACGTATGCCTGTACTCTTCAGTGTTCTAATTAGAAAAGGATGTTGGATTTTATCAAATGCTTTTTGTGCATCTATTGAGAGGATCATCTGGTCTTTGTTTTGGCTTCTATTCATATGGTGAATAACATTTATGGACTTGTGTATATTAAACCAATCTTGCATCCCTGGAATGAAACCTTCTTGATCATGATGTATGACTTTTTTGGTGATAAGCTGTAATCTATTGGCTAGGATTTTATTGAGGATTTTTGCATTATATTCATTAGTGAAATTGGTCTGAAGTTCTCCTTTTTAGTCGGGTCTTTTCCTGGTGTTGGTATCAGGGTGATATTTGCTTCATAGAATGTGTTGAGGAAGATTCTTTCCTCCTCAAGTTTTTGGAATAATTTCTGCAGTATGGGAATAAGTTTCCTTTGAAGGTTTGATAGAATTCTGGTGTGAAGTCATCTGGACCAGGGAATTATTTTGTTGGGAGATTTTTAATTGTTTCTTTGATTTCAGTGCTTGAAATTGGTCTGTGCAGGAGCTCTATTTCTTCCTGGCTAAGTCTAGGGAGAGGGTGTGATTCCAAATATTGATCCATTTCCTTCAAATGGTCAAATTTCTGGGCATAGAGTGTCTTATAGTATTCAGAGATAATCTCTTACATCTCTGTGGAATCAGTTATTTCCCCTTTATCATTTCTGATTGAGGTTACTAGAGATTTTACTTTTCTATTTCTAGTTAGTCTGGCCAAATATTTATCCATTTTACTTATTTTTTTTGAAAAACCAACTCCTTGTTTCATTAATTTTCTGAATGATTCTTTTGTTTTCAATTTCATTAATCTCTGATTTAATTTTGGATATTTATTTTCTTTTGCTGGGTTTAGGCTTATATTGTTCTTCTTTTTACAATTCCATAAGATGTCTTGTTTGTTGATGCACTCTCTTTCTGTTTTTCGAATGTAGGCTTCTAAAGCAATAAATTTTCCTTTCAGGACTGCTTTTGCTGTTTTCCACACGGTTTTGTAGTTTGTGTCTTTATTGTTGTTGTGCTCAAGGAAATTAATGATTTCCTTTTTTACTGCTTCTTGCACCCGTCTGTTATTCAGCATAAGGTTGGTTAAATTCTATGCCTTTGTGTATGGTTGAATGTTTTTGTTGGAGTTGAATTCCACCTTTAGTGCCCTTTGGTCTGAAAAGACGCAAGATAAAATTTTAATTATTTTGATTCTGTTAAGGTTTGTTTCGTGTCCTAGGATATGATCAATTTTGGAGAATGTTCCAGGTGGTGATGAGAAGAATGTATATTCTTTATCTTTAGGATGGAGAGCTCAATATACGTTTATCAAGCACAGTTGTTCTGGGGTCTCATTTAAGTTTCTTATATCTTTATTTAATTTCTGTTTAGAGGATCTGTCTAGCTCTGTGAGAAGATTGTTAAAGTCCCCTGTTATTATAGTGTTACAGGATATCATATTGCTCAGACTAAGTAAGATCTGCTTCAGCAATCTGGGAGCATTTAAGTTGGGTGCATAAATATTTAGAATTGAAATGTCTTCTTCTTGTATTTTTCCCTTGATCAATATGAAGTGTTCATCTTTGTCTTTTTTGACTTTAGTTGTCGTAAATCCACTTGTATTTGAAAATAAGATTGCAACCGCTCCTTTCTTCTGAATTCCGTTTGTCTGAAAAATTATCTTCCAACCCTTAACTCTGAGTTTTAATTTGTTTTTTGAGGCGAGGTGTTTCCTTCAGACAGAAGATGGATGACTTGTGTTTTTTAATCCAGTTAGCCAATCTATGCCTCTTCAATGGAGAATTCAAGCCATTAACATTTGTTGAGAAAATTGATAAATGTCATAGCATTCTATTTATCTTATTTTGAGAAAGTCCATTGCTTACTTTTATCTTTTGCATCATTGTTAAAGCCGAGTTCTGTCATTTAATTTCTGGGTGCTTACTTTGCTGGTGGTCCATTGTGATGGTCAGTGTGCAGAAGAGGTTGAATTATTCCCTGAAGAGCTCATCTTGATGGCAATGCACAACATTTCCTCAATGTTTGCATATCAGTAAAAGATTTGATTTCTTCATCAATTTTAAAGCTTAGCTTAATACAGCAGTCACAACCCACAGGAAATACATTAATGGGACATGTTATTAGGAAGGTTGAGAACCACTGGCTTAGCAGGATATAGAATTCTGGGCTGGAAATTATTTTGTTTAAGTAGATTAAAGGTAGATGCTCATTGTCTTCTGGCTTGAAAAGTTTCATTAGAGAATTCTGCAGTCACTCTGATGGATTTGTCCCTGTAAGTCAACTGGAGCTTACTCCTGGCAGCTTGAAGAATCTTTTATTTTATCTTGACTTTGGATAGACTCATCACAATGTGCCTTGGAGAAGCTCTATTTGAGTTGAGGTGACCTGGGGTTTGATATCCCCCTGACAGGAGTGTGTCAGAATTTTTGTTGATAAGATTTATAATATTCTCTAGTATGCCTTACAATCCCCTATGGCATTCTTCTTCCCCTTCTGGAATACCTATAACTTAAATGTTTGAACACTTCATAATGTCCCATAATTCTGTCAGCAAACATTCTTACTCTCTTTTTTCTGCATCTTTAACTATCTGAGTTATCACAAGAGCATTGTTCTCTATCTCTTAGATTCTTTCTTTTGCATGATCTAATCTGTTGTTGATACTTTCTATTGCATCTTTAAGTGCCCTAAATGACTGCTTCAATTCCCTCAGTCCTTCCATAACCATTCCTTATCATTCATCTCCTATTTGATTTCTGTTTTGGGATTTCCTTTTGGTTATTTTCCACTTTCTCAGCAATTTCCTTCATTGTTTTCATCATCTGTATTTTAAATTCCCCTTCTGTCATTTCTATCATTTCTTTATAGGTGAAATTCTCTGCAGTAGCTACCTCATGGTCCTTGCCGAGGGGAGAGGGGTGTTGCTCTGGTTTTTCATGTTGCCAGGATTTTTCAGCTGAGTTTTCTGTTTTATCTGCTTCCTTGCCCTAATTTTCCTTTCACTTCTTCTTGCTCTTTAAGTTACCATGCCTCTGGCCTAAGGTTTCAATGAGTCTTTTTGGCACAGGACCAAAAAGATGAGAAGATTGAAGAGCAGAAAGGGGAAAAAGATTTAAAAAAAAAGAGAAAGGGGAGGGGAGGAGTAAAATGGAATATTGATAAAAAGAAGAGAAGCACAGAAAGAGGGAGACAGGAGTAATAAGAGTGTACAGTAGGATATGTTGACCGCACCTTAACAACTCCCAAACTCTGGGGGTCCTGGCTTGGGTGGATCCCTTGAAGTCAGCAGCTGTTTGGTAGTCTGAGCAGACATGGTGCCCCACCTCCACCAAATAGAGAGGAAAGACAAAAATACTATAAATTAAACTAAAACAAATAAAAAGAATACAGGATAAAACTGGGGATAAAACCAAATACAAGGTACAGAAACACTAGCAAAAATGAAGTTCTTATTATTAAAGAAGACAAAAATGGAAAATTATATTTATACTAGAAAAATGAAGAAAGGGAAAAAAAGAAAAATCTAGGTGTGGAAAATTGAAATTAAAAAAAAAAAAAATCCAAAAACTTAGAGGTGTATGTATCTTGCTGAATATTGTCTGGGCACCAGCTGATCTTCTGGAGTATGAGATGCTAATCCCAATGCTAATACAGCTGTATGAGATGGAGATTGGAGGCCTCTTGCTGACTACTTTGCCCTCCAACCCTGCAGGGTTAAGAGCATAAATCTCCCCTCAGCGGGCTTAAGAGATGCTTTCAACGTTTAACAGAAGATTTCCCAGGAAAACACTTGTTGCTAGGATCTCTCCTGAAGTAGTTGCCTGCTTATCTCGTGTGCCAAAACTGGCCTCACTCTATGCCCCTGAGGGCCAAGGCTGCAAGGCAGCACTCCCATTACCAGACACTGAAAGTTCTGTTCTTCCCCTGCTTCTCAATCCTGGCCTGTAGTGCTGCTCACAGTCCCTAGGTCCCTCACCCAAGGTCTCCCAGCCCAAGCCTTGCTCAGGGGCAGTTCTTTCACAATGCTGTGTGTACACATGGCCCACAGCCGAATAATGTTAGTTCCGTTCAGGCCCACCAGCTCAGCCCTGTGCCCTGGACAACGCTTAAAGTCACCCATACTCTCACCCAAGTTCTCCCAAGTGAATTCAACTGAGTGCCCAAGTCCAAACAAACAAAACAACCCACAGGGAAGGCTTTCCCTATCTGCAATCTTCCTGCTGCTGTAGTTACAGCTGCGGCAGCTTGTTCTTAACTACTTGTCACTTCTCCACTGCTTTTGTCCTCCTCCTGGGGTCCCAAAGTCCCTCGCTTTCTCCCTGTATCCCCAAAGGGATGTTTTTCAGGCAAATCTCACAAGCCAGAAATGCCTGGAGTCTTCTCTCCCCAATCTTCCTGCTCCCAGTTACAAAAAAGCTGTTACTTGGCCACCACCTTGCACTGCCCTATCCTTTTTTTTTTTTTTTAATTATGAGAGAAAGAGCATTCTGAGGCATTGTTTGGGGACTTATCTTCCCCAGGACTAATGCAATTCTGATTTATTTCTCTCCTATCCTATTTTCTCATTTTATTTGGCCTTTTACCCAAAATTGTTCTCTTATAGGTTATGCCTTACAGAGTCAGGGGCCATTGCAAATGCTGCTTATCCTCCTTAGAGTGACTAACTTGAATCAGTTACCATTTGAAGTCTTTCAAAACTGTCATAAGCCTGCAGTGTATTTCAAGATAAGAGAGTGATATTCCTCACTAATTTGTACCTGGTCTTGGCAGTGGGGATAACTGGGCAAGTAGGCCCCCCTCCAGTCGGCCTAGTTACAAAGCATTGCAAGAGAGTAAAATTCAGATACACACCTGGTTCCCAGGTGGGGCTACTCACAACTCCTTCACTCAACCTGGAAATTCCTCTCTCACCTCCTGACTCCAATGTCTCAGGCTGTGTGGGTTGGGCACAGGATTGCTAAGAGAAAACTCTGCTCCCCAACAGTTAATCTCCTCTGAAAAAGATATTTGATTATATATATCACACAGAAAGTGCACAGTTCCAAAGAACATAGGATGAAGAAAAGAATTTCAAGATATTTGAATTGCACTTTGAAGAATAGTAAGATCTTTTTTTCTCTGTAAAGAAGTGAAGACAGTTGAAGAGATATAGTGGTTTCTATCAAGTGTTACCCTTAAAAGAATGTTAATACTTGACAATCTCTTCACATGTGTGCTTCTTTTTTTTTTTCTTAAAAAAAGAAACACCCTCACCACTACTAGAATCCTGATGAGCTTTTGTTTTTTGACATTTTCAGCTTAAGATAAAATAAATAGCCTAACATCTATGACATATCTTTCCTGAATTTGATTCATAAACAATATGCTTTTCTTCTTCTATCACATCTTCCTTTTTTGAAAAAAAAAATCTACCTTTCACATTTGATTCCTTTCTGTCATTTGGTTCAATAGTGCTCACTGTGACTTCATAATCACACCTTTTAGATGATTTTCTGGGGCTATTTTTTTCTGCTTTAATTTTTTTTCCTATTGGTTCAGTTTACTTTCCTTTAGTATAAACACATTCTTTTGATGTTGATTTCTTCACAATGACCTGTGTCCCTCCCTTCAAATTTATTGCTAGAGACGAAATACTGTTGGCAACCTTCACCTTGAGATTCACTTGCCTCTCTGAAGTACTTCATTTGGTTTTCAAAACTCAAAGTTGGGAGAAATTTCTCACTTTCAGAACCCTAAAATATAACATTAGAAGTGTCAGGGTGGAAAAACAGATCCAGGCAGAGAGGAGGGCTACAGTATAAAACACTGAAAGATTTAATAGAATGAGAAAAGGAAGCATTAAATTCACATCAAACAAAGCTTTGAACATTAAAGAGAATGAAAGTAAGGGGGAAGAAATCTATGTAGGAGCCAAATGATCACTGTTTCCTGACAGCTGCAGTTATTAATTAGTGTTCTATCATTTGCACTAAATGGTCAATCAATACTTTTTCTTCTCTGGCAGACCATTTGCTGTGTAGCCTGTTTCTTAATGGGAAATGAGTCAGCTTGTCCTCATCTTCATCATTCTGACCTGACAGAGAGTTTGCAAGCCAGATAGAGTACTTTGCCCCCAGAATCTTATTCTCCTACCTTCACCACCTCACCTGATACCTGTTGTTGATGTTGATATTAATCTTGATTCTTTCTGCACAAAATGATTGGATAGCTAATTTTGAGTGTTCTTTGAAGTGGGACAAACACCTTTCCAAATGGGATTTACAAACTCATCTTCTTTCTTTCCCCCTTATGGTTCAGCCTACATGTTGGACACAACATGTCACTCAGAAAAGCCTGGTTAGAACCCATGCTCTAAATTCAGTAAATTCGCATTGACCCCTGGCTATTTTTAGCCACTTGCTCCCTAGTGTTGGGCAGATGACTTACTTCTCTAGATTTCAGCTTCCTATCCACAGATCTAACACCTTGCTCAGAGAATTATTATAAGAATGAACTAGCATCCTATGAACATAAACAGCTGGGCACCTGGGGTTTGGAAGACACTCAGTGTTTGTTAAATGAATGGCACAGAGTAAATACCACCGAATAATTGACTTGTTATTGTTCTCTTTTGTTATTACTCTTCTTTCCTGGAACGCACTTCTGTACCTGACCTATTCTTGAAGATCTATCTCATATAAAACCTTCACATGAAAGCCTTCCTTGCCTTGCTATCATAATTATCCATTCCCTATTCTATTACAGTACCTTAGGCATATCCCATTATAATCTCTCCTTGCACTCTCTTTAACTAGATTACACGTTGGATTGCTTTACTACATTTTAGGAATCACTATAGCTGCAACATACTTGTTCATCACTTAGGTCTTTTCTGCTATCATGTGCCCAGAACAGGATAGATGTACTTGCTTTTGGATAGATGAACTGTAGGAGACTGAGCACCAGGCCTATAGCAGCAGTCACCAGCTCTTGAAGAAGGCACTGGGACTGAGAAAGTCGCCTAGCTGGCATGGAGATGTTTTGCAGCCCAGAGACAAGCCCTCAAGCAGCTGCATGCATTAATGAGATAAGATGGGTAGCTTATTAGCAAGCTAGTGTTATGCTTTTAACATTGGATGGGAGTCAAGCCCAGGTGTAAAGAGCACTTAGCAACCATTAAACATGTGATCCTAGCTCTCCTGTGGTTTGAGGTTTCAGTAAATTCCAAGATAGAGGTTTCTTGGGGCTCTCCGAAGACAGACAGGAAGCCCACCTCCTGCAGGCATGTACCTTCAATCAGTCTTCCAGCTGTTTTTATTCACATGCTGACAGGGCGCCACAGCGGACACCAACAGTAAACCCTAGAAATGCCATATAATACTCAAAATATCTAATTTCTAATAGTAGAATTAAGTCTCTAGAGTGGAACATTAGAGTCATTTTGAGGTGTAGCCTAAAATTATTTCATATCTAAACCTCAGAGGAGATGAGACACCTTTGAAATTTTAGAGTTAATAGATCTATTTATAAGTACTGTGTTAAAAATGCATTATTTCCTACTTATTTTTTTAAGTATGTGCCTTATTTTTTTAAAGTAAGTAATGTTCATGGATATAGGAGCATAGAATCAGACAAGGATATAAAGTTATAGTAAAATGACTAATGGCCAATTTCATGTTCATGGGAATTAAGTTGAAAATGGTTATCTCTAGAAATATATATAACTAAGAAAAACAAATACATACTTCTACAATTGTCAAATTGATTACTAAGCTTTAATACTATTCTTTCAAAAAGTTTGAGCAAAGAGAATCATGGTCTCTATCACCAGTTTGATGGTCTGGTCCCTCTAGCTTCATTACTTGCATTACCCGAGGCAAGTCACTTGACCTTGTTGCTTGTTAGTTTTTTCATCCATAGAACAGGAGTAGAAATTAATAATGCTCTCTTACCAACTCAAATGGTATCTGTGAGAAGAAAATGAGATAAAATATAGGTAATTATTTTTATACTCTAAAATTAGAGTGCCACAGATACTATGAAACACACCAAGTCCTTGGTCATTCGATGACTTTTTATTGAGACAGGCTTCTCTCAGGGCCTCATCCAGTATCATTCCCATCCTCACTCATCTTTTCAGAAGATAATCTCTCTGGATCTCTCGCGTGTTTGAAATAGCTCTACTTTTGATTTGTATTTATTAAAGAGTTTCAGGAGTGAACTCCACATAGACATATGCTAGTTGCTCTCCATTTACCACCGGGAAAAAAAGAAAATCAAAACCACCACACCCAAATCGATAAGCAGAAAATGGTTTGCTTTTGATGAGTCGCTGGCAAAGGATTTTTAGAAATGGTAATTCTACCGAGGCTTTTATACATCGATATTTTAGCCAAATAAAGATTAGCTAAAGCCTAGCTGAAGTGGTGGAAAAATGTGTGAACCGCAGCCTCAGCAGGCCTGTGAGCCGGGCAGAAGCAAGGCCATGTTCATCACCTTGCCCTCACCGTTGGCTCCAAGCCTTGACTTGAGTATTCAACAAAGGTTAAGCTGTTCCTGATGATATCTTGGTCACAGTGCTGGGCCTCGGGTGGTGCTGACTTACCTATTCCAGCCTGAGAGGAAAAGAATAGCCACAATAGGTCATACTGTGTTCTCACCATCATTCACTCACCAACTAAACTGAGGTAGAACTACCTGGAAAGGACATGAGGGTTTTGCACAGAAGGCCAGATGCGTGCAGTGTAGTCCTCATCACTGAACAGTTACCTGAAGCTCGGACTGATTTCCCTTCCTTAACTGCTGTGTAGCTCATTGCAGAGAAAGTTAAGTCTGCTCAAAAGGCTCAGTTTGGGGTCCTCACTGTGCTGCCAGAAGGCCCAATCCTGCGTATTTCTAGCACTGGTTCAGTCAACATGTATGTATCTTCCCTTTCCTTGAGCTAAGAAATGAACAACAAAGTTTGAAGAAATCAGAGATCAAAAACTCAAGACCCTCAAATAATATTTAACCTGAAGAGGTTTTTGCTATTTAACAGTTTTAAATCTCCCAAAGTGTTTCTAAAAGACAATGCAACCAGGCCCTTTTTGTGCTTTGCAGCAATACAAACGGCTTTTGTTTCTAAACTTATTACCAGCTTGATGTTGTATTTTCCCTTTGCCCCATTTCTGTCTCACATCTCTTAACTAAATGATCAGGTTAATATTTTAGGAGGCTGTCATTGTATCTACTGTCCAAGAAACATCGGACAAGTAACTCAGAGTCTCTGAATCCCAGTTTCTGCATGTCTGCTATGTAGGTAGTAATCATAATACCTGCCTACCTTTATCAGTGGTTGGTAGGATTATTTGATCAATATGTGAGAATGCTTTGTAAATACTTAGTAGAAAAGTATTTATTAGTGAGGAGGATGAGGTTGAGTAGGAGCCTGGATTGGATAACTGCCAGATAAGGTCACACTGGGATCACGTAGTTACAATATTTGATAATAAAATGTCTTCAATAATCAGGAAATTAAAATAAATGGCAGCCTCAATTACAGCTAGAAAGATATTCAAGGAGATAGAATCTCAGAGGAGAATTCTGTGCCAAGAGGAAAAACCACTCCAAAATTGGTTTTCTTAATTGGTTGTGAAATTACCTCCTTTTATCCCATAAGCAGACACCCATGTGGGTGGATTTCCTTAAGTGCCCCCACCCACATATGAAAGATGCTTGTCTGGATAGTGTGTTACTCAGAAATTATTCATTTTTAAATGGCTTGGTGCCTGTAGCACAGTAGTTACGGTGCCAACCACATACACCGAGGCTGACAGGTTCAAACCTAGTCTGGGCCAGCTAAACAACAATGAAAACTACACCAAAAAAAAATCCAGGTGTTGTTGTAGGCGCCTGTAGTCCCAGCTACTTGGGAGGCTGAGGCAAGAGAATCACATAAGCTCAAAAGTTTGAGGTTGCTGTGAGCTGTGATGCCACAGCACTCTACTGAGGGTGATATAGTGACCTGTCTCAAAAATAAATAAATAAATAAATAAACAAACAAATAAAATGCCAAGGAGGGAACCACTAAAGGATACAGAGATCTGTAAACTGGTTTGTGTCACCAAATGTTTAGATACAAAACATAGTTTTAAATTTAACATAATGTTATTTAGCTTACCTTAATTTTATTCATAAGGTTGATGAGTAATGAGTAATTATGATGATGACAAGGATGAAGAAAGGGTAGGAACTAATAGTAATGATGTACTTTTTGTTGTTGTTGTTAGGTACTCTATAGGCTTTTAGCATTTTACAAAGTACCCCAGGTGTCCCGGTAGTTCTGTAAGATGTTGTTCCACCTTACAGATGATTTAATGGTATTAGTAGTTTGGTCAAAGTCACAAAGATTACCAATAGCATTGTATAATGAAGAAATTCACTTAAAATCATTGTCAGATCTTTATTCTACGTGTTTAACACATTCATGAAAGTATGAAAACATATTTCAGGCAGTAGCCAACAAACTTCTCTATCCAATTATAATCCTGATTACATACAGAAGCTTCCAACCTCAGGTATTCTTTTAAGACCTTCCTTTACGCTAGTCCATTTTAGTCCATTACCACCTGCATAGCTGTAAACAGTCGTGTGCCTGTTGTTGACTGAACTAAATATTTACGCTGTCATGTATTATAAAAATCTGTGCTTTCCTCCAATTCTGCAAGATCAGTTAGCAACTAACCAACGAAATAAATTGAATTTCCACTTTTCTCCTGATAGCTTAGCATAAACTCTATTAAAGAGAAAGTTCTTAAAAATGAAAACTGGGATCAAAGAGTCTGTGAGTGGTGTGTGGCCTCACTGAATAGAAGACTTGAGTCTACCGGTGGTGGCGGTGCATGTGGGTGCCTGGAACTGCTCGGAGTCTGATAAGTGGGGAAGGGAATGGCGGTCAGTGATTGGAAACATCTAGTTCTTAAACCCCTTCTGGTTAATTACAATGAAAGATACCGGATTTTATCCTCACGTAAAGACCAGTGAAATCACTGAAAAGTAAGTTTTAATTTTACAACTTAGGAGCAGTCAGTAATTTTGAGTCCCTGGCTGACACCATGTTGGCCATCAGTCAGTGTAGTAATTACCGCCGTTGGGCTAAGGCCATCCAAGTTGCTCTATTCTCAGAATGAGTTCTATTGTTTGATAGTTAATCACCAGCTAACATGATTTCCTTTCCTGCCACCATGAAGTCATAAACACAATCTCTTTTGCTAAGAAGTTTACTTTTGCCTCATTATTTGGATCCTCTGACGGTTATTTATTTGAGAGGGCCCCTTTCTGTGTGCCTAACGTGCCAAAGTGCAGTGCGTAACTTCTGCCTTCTATTTACAACTTGAAAATGGTGTGTCTTCCTTTTGCAATTATCTCCAGTTTACTCAAAGTGGAATGTGCTTTTCTCTCAGAGTTTTTATTTTCATAAGATGATTTATGTTTTATTAGCTCTGACTTAGGGAGATTTCACTCACACAAATAACTCGTTCTACTTTTTATTAAATTGGATCTAGTCTGTCTCCTCCCATGTTGAAGCAATAAGAAGGATTTCATTTTTTCCATTATTTTTAATTCCAAAAGTTCTGTTTCTTGGCACCCTTCCTGGAAAGCAAAGAGTCCTGCACATGAGGCAACCTGTCCTTCTGTTTGCCCCCCAAGTCTCGTCCGTTCCAGGGGTCAGCATTTGCTTTGTTTGGGTCTTTGGGCCCCATGGTCACGTTTGCTGGGATGGTGAAGAAACGTAATCCCTACCCCCCAACACAGGACAGGAAAGTGAAACTGGGAATTTCAAAATGGCTGCTAGTCTGAGAAGAACACAATTTCAGCAAGTTCTAGTCTATGTTGTGAAATGATGTTAATTTGAAAAAAAAAGCAGAGAAATATATAAGTGTGATACAAAGTTTTGCCTTCATTTTCTTTCAGACTTAATTAGTGAATTGAAATTATGTTAAAAATGTACATTTCATCCCAGCACTCTGAGAGGCAGAGGCAAATGGTTTGCCTGAGCTCAGGAGTTTGAGACCAGTCTGAGCAGGAGAAAGATTCCCCCATCTCTAAAAATAGCCCAGCGGTGAGGCAGGTGACTGTAGCCCCAGCGACTTGGGAGGTTTTAACACTCTACCCAGGGCCTAAAGTGAGACTCTGTCTCAAACCAAACAACAACAAATCTACATTTTAATTCACAGGCAGATTTCCAGATTTATTTACAAAACTACTTTAGCAATCACTTTTGCTTGCACTGCATTTTGAGAACATCTGAGATTTTATTCATATGTTTTATTACCCCTAGTTTCTTTGCTTAGCATTTTTGCTCTCTTTACATATTCTTTCTAATTGAAAAGGTAGAACATGTTTGTCCTTAATTTCAATTCTCAAAGACATCTGAATTTTTGAAAACTTTCTTTTCTCTCTCAGTAACACAGTCAGTGCCCAAAACTATCTTTATAACAAATAAATCTCAGTGAAGAGCCTCGGGGATTGCTGCATAAAGACCTACGGATACTCAAATGTTGAGAGAAGTGAATATATTGAGTTGTTTCCTAAACAATGGAGAAGGGGCAGCTTTTATTTTTTCTGATTCCAAAACTAGTTTGCTTATAAAGAAAAGTTGAGTGTTTGTGTGATCTTTTGCTTTATTATACTCTCATAAAAGTAATTTTTTTCCAATTATTTCATGAGAAAGAAGGTATTTCATTTGTCCACAAAGGACTGTGCCCCTGAATTGGGGCACCTTTCTGATTTTAGTGGTTCTTATCCTGCCGATTGTCTGTTTCAAAATGCTGTCAGCACAGTTTCTCTCGTCCCATTTATCATCCTGCAGAGTAGAACCTCTTTACTCACTCACTTCAAAATACCTGAGTTTGCTAATGTTGCAGCGTTTGCACATTACAAAAGATCCTGGTAGTCTCTCTAGAGCAGGCAATTATCTATTATGCTTAGGGGACACAAACAGCTCAGGCAGGGAAGGGCCTACACACTCTGTGCGCGCTGGGCTGACCTAAATCAATTTTAGACGCCTATAAATCAAATGGAGTCTGTATATAAGGCTAAAACTGCCACATTTTTTTTAAAGCATTACCTTCCTAGGATAACTGCAAATAGTGAAGAATCCTCATAGTGATTACTAATATTCAAAGGAACTTTAAAATAAAAATAGACCTGACCCCTATTTTGGAGAGTCTTATTTTCACCTCCACCCCCTGACTATCATGAATCCATTCCTTCCTTCCGACTGTGTGTCTGTTTTTGATTTGGTTCCTTCAGTTCTATGTCGTGTGTTAATAAACTGCTATGGAAATGTGTAGTAGATATAGAAAACACACCAAACTAATAATTATAAAGGTATTATTTGCAGAAAGAGAACTGACCTGTGTAAACATCAAACTATAGTGCACTCAGTACTTTGTGAATGGGACGTGGGCAATTGCTGGTCGGAGGGGCACCTGAACTCTGTGTTCAGTGACCATGGGTCTTTTGTTTCCTACCAGGTGTAGGGCCTGGTCTGTGCCCTTCAGACACTACAGGGGAGGAGACAAGAATTAATTGTACTTATGTGCCCAATACACGTGATGATTATTGCTTTGTTTGGTTAGATGGATAACCTGGGCATTCATGCAAGGAGTTCTTGAACTAGCAACAATCATTTCTGTTCTCAAGGCATTGATCATTGAGGAATTTTTATTCTAATTCTAGTTGGTGAGATGAGGCAGATGGAACTCCTTAGTCTAAGAGATTAGGAATTTTCAATATTTATTATGTAAATTGCAAAGCTGACATTGTTAATAAATTTGGGCATTATGCTAATATTGAAAGTTAGTGTGATGGATTGAATTGTGTTTACATAAAAAAAGATTTTTTTTGAGACGGCATCTCAAGCTCTCACCCTGAATAGACTGTGATGGCAGTCACAGTCTTCCTCTTGCCTCAGTTTTTCTATTTTTAGTAGAGATGTGAGCAATCCACCCACCTCAGCCTTCCAGAGTGCTAGGATTACAAGCATGAGGCACTTCACCTGGGCTCTGTAAAAAAGATATTTTGAAGTCCTAAATCCTGATACTTAGGAATGT
This sequence comes from Arctocebus calabarensis, assembly GCA_963573935.1. NCBI lineage: Eukaryota > Metazoa > Chordata > Mammalia > Primates > Lorisidae > Arctocebus > Arctocebus calabarensis. The sequence goes on from CAUYON010048100.1 coordinate 21,828, forward strand.
GACCTTATCTAGAGATAGGATTTTGCAAATGTAATCAAGTTAATATTGGTAATTAAAGTGGGCACTAATTCATGTCCTTATCCCAAGGTGAACTACCGCATGGCAGCAGAAACACAGTGAGATGGTTATGTGATAGTGGGGTGGAGAAGGGAATAAGGAAGCCACAGGCCAAGAAACAGCTGTGGTTACCCAATGCAGAAAGAGGCAGGGAGGATCCGAGGGAGGGAGGCCCTGCCAATACCTTTGTTTACTGCAGGTGTCCTCAAACTACGGCCGAGGGCTACATGCAGCCCGCCGAGGACGTTTATCCAGCTGGCCGGGTGTTTTTGCCACCGGTGCCTGTCCTACATAGCAGCGGACTCATGGCAGGCTGCACTGCTCATGTGTGGAATGTGCGCCGCACTCTCTGACTTCCCTCCTTCTCTCTGTCTCTCGACTCTTCCTCTCAGCCTCAAGTGAGACTGAGACTCGTGATCTGATGAGTCATGAGCTTGCCTGTGCAGAGCCTGCTGCTGCCTGAGGACTGAGGTAAGAACAAGTTAGGATTTATTTTTTTTTGAAGTTAAGAGGCCTACTTTTTTTTTTTTTTTAATTGTGTGGTTAGTAGGGCCTTTTTTGTAGTTAAGGGGGCCTTTTTTTTTCTGAAGTTAGGAGGTCTTTTTTTTTTTTGCTTTGCAGATAGGTGGTGCCTTTTCTTTTTCATTTTAAATATTGTATTTGTATTTGTTCCCATTTTTTTTTTGTTTGTTTGTTTGTTTGCAGTTTTCGGCCAGGACTGGGTTTGAACCCACCACCTCTGGTATATGGGGCTGGCGCCCTTCTCCTTGGAAACACAGGCACTGCCCCCATTTTGTTTTTTTACTTCAAAATAAGATAGGTGCAGTGTGCATAGGAATTTGTTCATAGTTTTTTTTTTTTTTTTTTTTAACTATAGTCCAGCCTTCGAATGGTCTAAGGGACAGTGAACTGGCCACCTGTTTAAAAAGTTTGAGGACCTCTGGTTTACTGTGATAGATTTCAGACTTCAAGCATCTGCCCAACAAATTTCTGTTTTAAGCCACCCAAATTATGGGTACTTTATTATAACAACCCTTTGAAACTAATACAGTTAGCAACATTTTCCTAACCATTTGACTTAGTAAAATTCTATCTGTTACACAATATTTACAAATTAAGGAGACCAGAATTTTGACATATATATCATCAACTGGATTCAAAGACTAAACTATAAATGAGAGGCTTTGTTACTAATGACTCACTGGGAAGGGCTATTAAAGTAATTTGAATAGTATAAATTTGGTGAAATGGTCAATTTAACTCATTCAATTACATTCTTTGAATTTACTATTAATATATCCCAGGTCCTGTGGGGAAAACAAGGGTGAAAGAGAAGTCAGAGGTGATGTTACAAAATTTGATTCTTCATGTGAGAAACACCAGGTATTTCTCTCTGGAATTATTGTGTGAAACTTAACAATCCTCTAGAGTTGAATGCATTTTGTTCCCAAAGGAAAAAGTACAGGAGGCCAAGTTAAATTGGAATTTGCTGAACCATTTTTTAAGCATTAACGTGTCCTAGGCCATCTTTGAGACATAATTATGCTAAAAAAAAAAAAAAAAAAAAAAAACTGTGGCACCTGTCATTCATATTCTACTATCTGTCCTGGACTTTCATTTGTTAAACCTGGGTAGTGGTCAAAGTCAGGTGCAGTGCAAGAGCCATCCTTGGAAGTAGCTGGATTTTCCCATTCCTGGTATTTATTGCCAATTTGCTATCTCAATGGGCCTATTGGCAGTTTCTAAAGTCATCAGTACTGGGACTGTTTTGTTGATTAATTAAGGTAGTACTTTATGTGCAATACAATGGTTATTATTGAATAGTTAGAGCCCTGTAAATGTTGCATACAATTTTTTCTTTCAAAACCTAGTGGAATGCTTAATAGAACATCCTCAGGTATTTTGAATGAGGATACAAAATATGGGCAAATGCATGCGTTACTCACAAAAATGTCTAATCTCGTGAATCCTAAAAATCAAATCTTTGACAAAGATGCATTTTGTTTTGTTTTGATCTGTTTCATAGTAATCACTTGGTAAGATTTCGATCAGTGTGAGGTGAAGGATCAGGAAGTCCTAGTTTGAATCTGGACATTGATGTTTCCAGAGTATTAGTTTCCCAGGGATGCTGGATCACAGGCTGGAGGCCTCGCACCAGCAGAAAAGTACTCTCTCTCTCCCTTCTGGGGGCTCAGATTCTGAATATTGGCAGGGCTGGCTCCTTTTGGAGGTTCTGAGAGAGGATCTGCCCCATGCCTTTCTACAGCTTCTGCAAACCCTGCTGTTTCTTGACTTGTCACACACCAATACTGTATCTGCCTTTGCGTTCTCCTGGCATTCTCCCTACATGTGCATATAAGGACACTAGCCCGTGGTTCTCAACCTTCCTAACGCCTCGGCCCTTTAGTAAGTTCCTGTGGGTCCAGACCCACAAGTTGAGCACCACTGCCTTATAGGATAGGAGCCTGCCCTGATCTAGTGCTGTACGACTTCATCTTAACTTGATTACATCTGCAAAAGCCTTGTTTCCAAATCAGGTTACATTCACAGACACCGACGACTAGGACTTTGGTGCACGTTTGACGAACATGATACAACTCACAACAGTATCTGCATTTCAGAGGTATTTTGAAAGCCTCCATGGTTGCATTTTATATTAACTTATATGCGTTGTTAAATAACTTCTGATGTGTCCCATGCACTTTATCACTGGTACACAGAGAAATTCAAATGTTTTCTTCAAAAAAATTAGCATTTTTCTCAAAATTCCTAGAGTAGAAGTTTAGAAACTAAGGAAACAGTATCTAGGTAGCAATATGTGAATACTGTGTTTAAACATTTTAGGATTTGATTGTAAAATAAATTTCAGAGCCTAGAATTTCTATGCTTCAAGGAACAAAAGAGGGGAAGAGAAATAAAGTAAAAGAAGTGTTTTCTTTTTTAATTTAGATCCCTTTTTTGTGTGCTTTCATCTCTGTATTTTGAAATATTTCTTTGTTTTTAAGGTGCCATTCAAGTTTTAATTGTATGACCAGTGTTTGCTAAAGAATTATGCAATATTTCCTTCTTAAGTAAGAGATTAGATGAACTGAAAGTCAAAATATGGCAAGTATGTTAAACTAATATTCTTGCATAAAATTCTAGGGTTTTTTTATTTTCTAAAGAAACACCAATTGGGCTCAGGCAAACAAGTGAATAAATGCTAACACATAGGTTATTGCTATTCTTAAGAATAGTGAACCTTTTAGAACCTTCACTATACTTACGAAGTTAGAGTGGCATTAATATGAGAAGTTCTGGATTGCAAACAAGCACATATTTGAGTTTATTTTTCTGTAAATGAGGATTAAATACCTACTCATAATACCATTTTCCTGTTTAAATATTCCAGATTAAAACAGTCCCTCAAAAAGATTTTCAAATAGAAGATGTTGAAATATATTATTCTTTTCCTTTATTCATTATTTAAAATAAACCAGTCAGATATGCCAATTAAACATAACCAGGTATGTGTTACTCTTTTTGTTTTGCTTTTGCCTTTTTCTTGTGGGGGAATTATATAGGTAAATAAGAGGTTATTTGAAATTTTTTTTTTTGTCGAAGTTATAAAGGCTCAAATTTGGAATTATTCTGTAATTCTAGTTGATACGGGAAGGAGCATTTACTGTAGGAAACATTTAGCCTTATAAACCACCATCAGAAGCTTTTGGGTGATCAATAGAATAAATATGAGAAAAACCCATGATTCTGCTATTATCCAGTAAACAGTTACTTGAGATACAATGTCCTTCGCATTGCAAAGGATAAAAAGACAGATCACGCACTCCTATTTTGGTAAATTCCAGTAAACAACTGACTCACTGGAGCAGAGGTGGTGCATATGGAATACAAATGCAACAACTAATGGGGCTGATTTCATTGTCCTTAAAGCATAATCAAAGTCAGTAATTTACTACCACTGAGGAGAACGGTGCTTCAGACCAGGGCACTTACCACGGGAAGGATATGGGGATGAGATAATTTGTAAGCCACATCCATAAGATGATGAGACCATTTCTGTGCTTCACAGAAGAAATTTAAAACTAGCACTATTCTATATACACTAAAACTAAACAATCCGGATAACCTGGTTAGGATTTATATATGTGTTTCCCAATCGTCTGTTATTTGCACTGTCGTGCTGATTAAATGAAGATCTTTATGCATAGCATTGCAATTTTTAGGATATTTTGACATTACTTAAGAAGGTTTTTACATCTGTAGTAACAAGATTAACCGAGTAATATTCATGCAAGTTTATATGTAATTGTTAGTAGAAAAAAATCTCTGCGGATGATTTTGTCAGCACTGCCAATATTTAGGTCAATATTTCAAGAAAATGCTCATTTTAAACAATGCTTCTTTTTTGGACAAGGGGAGAAATGTTTTTTTTTTTATTATAAATGTCCATTGGAGTACTCACAGATTTTATTTGGGTCACCTGGCACTGTGCTGAGTCTTATTTATGTCAGGAAAAGACAAAGTGGCTGCTCTTATGTTGCTCACTAAGGAGAAAAGGTGTCCAATGGCCACAGAGACAGTTTCGACACATGGTACAAATGGTCCCATAGCAGTGCACAAGAAGCAGTGGGGTCGATGGGCGAGAAACAAGGTGTGCAAAGACAGGGCTGCTTTGCACAGACACCGTGCTTGAACTGCCTTGTGCAGGGTGAAGAATATCTAGGTAGAAGGCATGGCATTCTGGGTAAATGGTACATCTTGGAAAGTTCATGGAACAATAATTTGGTCTGAAGAAGGAATTAGGTGTGGGGCAGTCTGATTGGCAGGGCAAAGAGAAGCAGCTCTACAGCAGTGTTTTCCAACCTTTTTTATCTCCCGGCATGCTTGAACCTATAGTTAGTTATATGTCCACGGCACACTTAAATTATGTTGATCAAAGAAAAGTAGCAAAAAGAATATACTTACTTTGCTTTAAACTTCTTCCAAAAATAATTTAATGAATAATCTTTAAACATTTTCCTGGCACGCCTAAGATCCTCTCTGGGCTCACCAGTGTGTTACCGCACAACAACTTAAAATCCCTGCAGAGGGAGGGAGCTGAGAGGCTTGGGAAGCTGTCAGACTCGCCAGTGAGTTTCACCCTTACCCCAAGGGCCACGGTGAGCCCTGAGTGTGTATCGCAAATGATGTCAGCCAGTTTGGGCCTTCGTGTTCGTCAGTTCTGGCTTGTTTGTTGGCTGAATCTCCCCAGAGTCGGAGGTGAGTTCCAGGTATGTTAATGAGCTGCACAGAGGAAATCATTTCCACAGTGTGGGCCTATGTTAGAACATCAAGGTGGGCACCATCAATATATACAATTTTTATTTGTCACTTATATCTCAATAAAGCTTAGTAAAAACCAAAACTTAAAAAAAAACATTAAAACATTCTGTGGTTCTAATTCTGCCACATATTAAAATGTTTATAAAAGAGCAGGACAAAAAGCCATCACATGATCTGTTTGTGAATTACATTATTAAGAATCCTCAGATTTCTGTCCTTTTAAAAGCCAGTCTAACAAGATATAAAGCAAAAAGATCTCCTTCAAATGTGATGACAGTCCAGCAGCGGTGGGGCCAATGTGTCTGGTCAGAATCAGGGCTCCTGGTCCTCTCAACAGTTGACCACAGAACACAAGGACCAGTTACGACCAGATTGTCATTCGCAGTGGAAATATTTGCTATGGATGACTGGGCTTCGGTTTATTCTTAAACCCTGTTCAGAGAAAGGGTAGAAACGCCTGCTGACTATTTCATGCCTGACCACATATCCTGAATGTCCTCAGTTCACCAATGAGAAAATGATTTCTATCTGTCAATATACAAATGAGCCCTCGGGTGCTGATCCGAGGGGAGGGTAGTTGAAGCCCTTTCTCCTCTCCAGGGATGAGGGTTTCTGATGAGTCTTTCGGTTGCTAAGCCCCCGTTAGGGCTCCTGCGCCAGCAGCTCCCCCACCTCTAGGGAGTGGACCCCACCAGCCACCACCACACAGAGGCGTGTGTAAGAGTGTCGGGACAGGCGTAGCAGTGAGCTCTAAACGGGGGTTCATATTAGCAGACTCCAGTCTTTGAGAGATCACACCGAAGGCAGAGTGGAAGTATCAATTTGAGAAGCCCAAGAGGATGGATTCGAGGTCAGATGGGAGGTTACTGCAGCTGTCGGAGCTGAATGATTTATGCTAAGAGCAAAGAGAAGCTTAGAGAAATGCACATGTATACTGAGGTATCAGACTCCAAAAATAAATGCAAATTGTGTTAGGCCATGACTAGCATTGATGACTGATTATATATTTTTATGTATATGTGTGAGTGTATATTTATTTCTACTATGTGTATATTATATATCATATAATATGCACCTAATAAAAAACAGGTCTGGATTTGATTAAATTAGCAGCCCTTCTACAGATTTAATTTAAAATTTAAATCAAAGGCCCATTGCACCGACCTGCTTGCCCTCCTTTCTTTGTATCCATTTATTTTTGCAAAAGGTGGGAGGAGTTACCCACTCAAAACCCCTTTGAAAGAAACTTCACCTTAAAAACCTAAAAAATCCACATCTTATTGTAAATTTCAACAGTGTTCTATATGTTTTGACCAGTTACATAGTTTATAATAGATGAAGAAGAGTGGAGCTAATTTTAAATGTTGATAAGATTCGGTTAATCAATTTGAACAATTAGATAATTAATAGCTGGGGAGTTAATCATTACCAGTCGGGAAGGAATGGCTCTGTTGCTGCTTGGTACACAATTAATTGTGAGCCAGTCACATCTTGCCATTATCTATTCTGCCTGAATAGCTATTAAGTTAAGGTTTCTTTTTTTTATCTGATGCCATGATTTTATTTTTCCTTACATACAACTCTTTTCTAACCAAAACCAAAAGCAACACTCTGAGAATTTGACACTGAAAATGATATACCTAACGTGAATTTTAGAACTCATGGGTGACAAACTCAGCTTTGCTCTTTCCAAATTCCAATAAAGATTGTTCTCTGTAAGTAATTTTGACATTTAATATCACATTAGCTTTCCTTGTCATTTAATGTTTCATCTCCCCCTTTTTTTCCCCAATGGACTTTAAGCCCTTGTGTTCCATATATCTTTTGAGATTCCTCCCCCCATTGTATAATAGTACACACATTCAGTAAGTATCTTTAAAATACTTGAGCAGAGGCTGACCAGGCAGGGTGCTTCACACTTGTAATCCTAATGCTCTGGGAGGCCTAGTCAGGCAGATTGCTTGAGCTCAGAAGTTCAAGATCAGCCTGAGCCAAGCAAGACCCCATCTCTAATAAAAATGGAAAAGTTAACTGGGTATTGTTGCAGATATCCCTAGTCCCAGCTACTTGGGAGGCTGAGGCAGGAGGATCGTTGGATGCAGGAGTCTGAGGTTGCTGTGAGCTAGTTGATGCTACAGCACTGTAACTAGGCAATAGAGTAAGACTTTATCTCAAAGGGAAGGAGGGAGAGGAAGGAAGGAAGGAGGAAAGGAAGTAAGTAAGTTTGATTAGCAAACTTTTTGTGATACCCAACCACAGACAAACAAAAACGTCCTCACAAAATCAGCCTGTGGCCTGCAGGTATCAGGTTGGACACCTCTGATTTAAGATTCAAAAACTGTCCCCATGCTATGTTTGGCTAAGTTACGTTCTTTAGAAAAAAAAAATGGATTTCTTGTAACATGGTTGGCCCTGAGATTTCCATAAATAATGACAATTTTATAGAAGTATAATGTTTTTAGTTTGCTTGCTGTAGCTCCTTTTACCCTTATTCATCTGAAAAGAAAGATCACCCATAGTATCTCTTACATGGCCCCACCATTGAATCATTGATTTTACAGATTTGCAGGGATAATGTAATTAGGCACTGTTAGGCACATGTTTTAAATTCCAAACCTATCACGTTACTGACAGAAAATGTCACAATCTCAGTTCTGTTCATTTACATTATTTCCTTCCTTCCTTTCTTCCTTCTTATTCTTACTTTGTCCCCTTTCTTCAGCAAACAAATGTCTTCAAAAGTAAATTGGGCCGCCTTTCTTGAAAATATCCAATGATGGTTTGAAATTTACATATCACATTGAAATAGAATAAAACCCCGAATTTGTACCACTGCTCAGTTAGGCTGGATTCCGGCCGTCTCTGCCCCAGGTCTCAGCGGCCGGGGGTCCCGCTGGTTTCACCGTGTTGGGTTCACTATTCCCACCCCTGAGCTTTTCCCGCACTGGCACTCTGGTGCCTCTAACGTGGGTGCAAATTATCACTAAGAAACTCTTCAGTGAGGTGGCTCCACGGGCAACTTATTTTTATCATTAAACTCTTAAGATTTCCCTTACGTTATCAGGTCATCCTTAACTCTTTTATCTGTTTATAATAGTCTTTCCACTCTTTGCCTTCTTTTCTTCAGTTTCCTTGTTATTTTCAACTTAACGTGTGTTACTGTCTTAAATTATCTAATTCATTTGGATACTTCTGTCCTTCCCTGCAGACGACCCTGTAAGCATCTGCAGCCTGGAGCATCTCTGTTTTATTTGCAGCTGTGTCTTCAGTGCCAATAACCGTGCCTGACACACAGACATTCAGTAACAGTTTCCCTATGGTGTGGCTAACTAATTCAGGGACCAGAATTCCTACTCCCAGTTTCACTACTTAGTTTAGTTCTCTCGCTTACCTCCCTTCTCCTCGCCACCCCTTGTTTTTATTTGCATCATTTCCCTTTCCTAATGATGCCTTCGATACCTTGGTTTTAGATGATTACCATGTTGACAAAGAGTAATCAATTCTTTTTATTTTCACGGAATGCAGTGTTGACTTGTTTTCAAAGGCGTTTCTATCCACAATATAGAAACTAGGCCTGTGCTCAGATTTCAGGAGCCTCGCATTTACTGTGTTCATAACCTCATGACATTTTCCAGCTCGAAGTGATTTAAGAGACCATCTAGTACAAACTTTTATTTTACAGATGAGAAAACGGAGCGTCATGTGGGTTAAATGATTTACGAAAGGTCAAACCGTGAGTGAGTGGCAGCTGAAGCTGAAATCCACGTCCACCAGGCCCGGCTGCACCAGACTATATACGATGTCTCTGCTGGAAAACCAGGGTCAGGGGCGAGGGGGAGCCCTGCTAATGTCTCCAGTGCAGCTGGATGACAAGTTAGGACACGCAGGAGACAGAGGCACCAGCATTGCTAGACCGTGACACAGATCACAGGGAAATATAGACTTGTGTGATTACTTGCATGCTTTTAAAAACATTTCCACCAAGGCATTCATTTAAATATTTACAGAACATTTAGGAATCAGAACCCAAGAGATATGACTTCGAAGACTGAAGGAATATAGTAAGAGTAAATCAAAATCCTCTCAGAAATTCGTAAAATGGTCACCAGACTTTTGATATAATTCACAATAGCAGATTGGCAGCTGGAAATTAGTACCTTCAGTTAAGGAATACCTGAAATCGTAAGCTGAGAATTTTCCAGAAACCTGATTTAAACAGCACAGACAGAAGTGGGTTCGTAAAGCAGAGCACTGTCATCCATGCCTGGCACTGGATTTAACACTTTTTCAAAATTCCTTCTAGAATCCAGCTGAAGGCACAGTGCCTGGAACCCAGAAAGTATTAAATAGTTTGTTTAATACCTATATATGTTCCTTAGTTTTTATCAACAGTTGATATTTGATAATAGTTATTATTTTTGTTTTTCAGTCTTCTGTGGTATATCAGAAGGCCTAGAATTCTAGAGAAGAGAGTAATGTTTAGTGCTAACTACACACCCCAAATTACAAAATTATTCCCAGTAACTACCTATCAAAACCTAGGGAATTGATCTGTAGATTCAGATTCTGTCCAAAAACCATAAATTGAGTTCTTTATTTTTTTCCTTATGATCATTCAACACCAGAATTTTAACATCCTGGAAGATTCCAAACAGTTTTGTAATATTTGACTCAACTTGGTTTCATAAGACGTCCAGCAGCATAAATTTCATTATGTTGATCCTGTGAAGCAGATTTTATTTTCTGTGAAACTAAAAGCATACAAATGTGTTATCCAAAAACAAGCATTTCAGGCACCCTAAAATTTATTCTTGCATTCACACATTGTGACTGAGTCCACCTTCCTGTTTTGCTTAAACTCAGAATTTATTAGATAGTCCTTGTTGCAAACCGTTAAGTCCATAGAGAAACTATCTTATCTCAGCTGCTTTTCCCACCCCTATTTTTCTCTTTTGGAATTGTCTTCTCTAATTTTTTGAGAAGAGAGATAACTTCAATGCATTTTATAATTTAAAGGTTTACTCATATTGTTTTTCAAATGATAGATTTTTGAACCATCTTTAAAATCAAATTTCCCATTATACCAAAAAATATATAGTCATATCTTGGTACTTGAGAGAGGGAAGGGATTAATTTCAGGACCCTGCAGATACTAAAATCCAAAGATGTTCAAGTCCCTTCCTTAAAATAACAGCATTTGCATATAACCTATACTTACACTCCCATATACTTTAAATCATCTCTACATTACTTATAATACATAATGCAGTGTAAAGATGTAATATACTGTATTTTTTTGTTTCTATTTTCATTGTATTTTTATTTTTTAATGTAAATACATATTTTTGATGTACAGTTGTCTGAATCTGGGGAAGTGACTACTGTATGTAGGATACATAAATGAAAAACTACTTTTTCAAATTTGATATTTTAATTAGAAATCTATAAGGCACTAATAAATAATCATAGACTACTAATTGAAAGGATCTTAATAGGAATTAAGAATGAGAATTCTATGGTGGATGAGAAGTCTCCAATGGTATGAATGGACTAAATTTGTTAATAGCCATTCTTTCAAAAGCCCGTGGTAAACAGCACTTAGTTGAGTCAGGAATTCTGCCTCTCTGTAATTTCAGTCTGTGACAGCTACACTTTTGATCAATGCCAAACTTACCAATTGCCCATCATGGTAAGAATTAACCTAGGAAATAAAACATGAGAACAGAATATTTAGGGAGAAAGCATTGTTCTCTTCAGCTATCTTTTGTTTTATTATTTTTGTTTCTTTCATTATTTGCATTGTTTTATAATTCAAAGAGCAAAAAAAAAAAAAAAAGAACAAAATGTATACATTTAAATTTATTTTAAAATTTAAATTTTCACCTATGTTTTAAAAACCTAACTTTAGGTTTTGAAATAAATCACAGTTATTTTTCGAATCTGTTTGAACTGCTAAGGTTTCATGTCATCAAGAAGATTAAATGACATTTACTTGGTTTCACCACCCTTTTCTAAAGGAATAAATTGACATTTAAAACGTTGCTGCTTGCTGATAGTTAAGTTTGACTGATGGGGCTATGCAGTCATGTAGGAGCAGCAGGAAAGGAAAAAGAAAGATAAGAGGGAAAAAGGAGGAGAGAAGGAGGGAGACAAGACTGGAGGGCGAGAGAAGAGGAAAGTCACGTGAAGGAGCTGATGGTGTGACTTTCCTTTTTTTTAAAAAGTGGAAATATTTTTGATAAAATAGAAAACTCCTCACTCTCTGTTCTTTGACCATTTACTGCCTAGCTTCTGGCTGTGTGAGTGTATTGATTTCTTACAGATTGTGAGTGAATCAGTTTGTGTGGACCCGTCATTGCCTTGCTTAAAATGATAATGACAAACGATGAAGGGGCTGATGGTCTGGATCTATGGTTTTGAGCACCAAACGGAACAAAAAAGGTTTTCCAATTACACGGTAGCACTGAAGATGAGCTAGAATCATTTTGGAAAAGTAGGTGAGAAAAATCTGTTGCGGCCTAGGGTATCTGTGGGTGGGGCACATGGTGACAACTTGATGCTTTTGCCTCCTGCCCGACTGGGACATCGAGAAAAATGAGCATGGCAGAAGTTAGTTTTTTCTATTATTTGAGTTCTGTTGAGGAAATAATGTAATTCTATTTTACAAGGCTGTCTATAGAGCTATATACACTTGTTTATGGTTTTATTAACCTAAATACAGAGAACATTAAAATTGTTTTCAAAAGCCATATTAGAGGTTCGCCTAATGGAGGGGACTGTAGGAGAAAAAGGAAATACAGAGTTCTGTGCAGAATGTAGTCAAATAAATACCAAATAATACCAAGAAAAACATATGAACCATATCTGAAGATACATGTTCAACAATTTAGTTCTGAAATCTATAAGAAGGAGTTATAAATTTATGAACACAAAAATTATCTTATGTGAGAAGTTATAATCTTATAATCTGTAAGAAGGAGTTATAAACTTATGAACACAAAAAATTATCTTATAGCTGTGAACATAAAATGTAGATGATAAAGATTCTGCATAAGTCAATATCACCTATGTCAGGGGAATAGATCAAAATGTGGTGTGGAGTAAAGGTAAGTGATCTGGACCGTTATTTAGAACCAATATACAGTACAAGAAATACTGATCTTAGCTACCAAATAATTTTGAATGTTTGTAATGTTACTTATACTTGAAGAAATGAAGTCAGCATGCCTCCTAGTTCTGAACTTGCCTTTACAAAGTGATGGTAAAATATTTACAACATCCCTCCCTCAAGGGATCTTATGTATTTTCTAAAATTAAAACTAAGTATATCCAAAAAGAGTTCTCTGAAACCCTTAATTTTGTGTAGTGCTGTTATCTTTTGCCTCTTGAATTTGCACAAAATCTTCTTTTTTTCAATTTTCTGAAGGAAGAGAGGGTGTGTATATTAAAGCAGCTAAATGGACCAAGAAAGAAATTCAGATGTTTAACTGTGAGATCTAAATTTGAAACAGTCTTTTGAAAATATGCTAAAATGCTTTCAAAATATCATGAAGATCAAAACAAATTGCTATTGAAATGACCTTCACCATGAGTAGTATTAACAATCTGGGCGTATGCATAGAGCATTCATCTTTCTTTTTTTTTTTTTTTTATTGTGTCAAATAAACATATATCATGAATACTTTTATGCAAATGTGGGGTACAATGTGTTTATTTTTTTTATGCAATCTGGCATGATTACATCAAACTAATCAACATAGCTTTAGTCTCATTTACTTGATTATTGTGTTAAGACATTTATATTCTACACTTGACAGATTTGACTTGTACCCTTATAACATGCTCCATAGGTGTGGTCCCACCTTTTACCCTCCCTCTGTCAAAACGCCCCTCTCCCCTCCCTTCCCACTCCATTTCTCTCCTTCATTATCTTTCTTTCACTTTAATCTTTTCAACTTTACCATTGAAGGATAAATATACATTTCTGGAATATTATTCTTACCCCCCCAAAGTCAATATGATTTCACACTAAAGCCTTTAAGAAGTTCACTTAAAACACATACATTAAAGGTACTTGTAATATTATACCGTATTAACCTGCTCAGCTGTGTTACAGACACTTTCATGTAGACATATGCAGGATATATGTATTTATATGTACATATAAATGTAGAGGATAGAATTGGGGTTTTCACAGCCTAGAAAAGGTAGAGGTGATGGGAAAAGGCTGTTAATGAATACAAAAGTACAGCTAGCTAGGAGGAATAAATCTTACTTAGTATTCTACAGCATCGTAGGGGGACTATAGTTAAAAATAATTTATTGTATATTTTCAAATAGCTAGAGGAGAGGACTTTGAAGTTCCAACACCAAGAAATAATTAGTATTTGGGGCATTCTTCCTTTCTTCCTTTGAGATGCCATGCCATTCTCCTTCTCCTTGTCTCCCCCCATCTTTCTCTCACTCCGCGCCCTCTGCCCTCTCTCTCTGTCTCATCTCTTCCCCCCACTAGCTTTCCTTTCTCTAATATGAACTTACACTTTTATGTCCTCCTCTTGGCCTAGAGGAATTCTTTTCTTGTCTCACAAGTAGCAACTGCTGAGCAACTGAGCATTTTGCAAACCTGTCATTTCAGGACTTCTATTTGAAAATTTCAAAAAAAAAAAAGAAAGAAAGAATTAATATTTGAAGTGAAAAATGTGATGATGACCCTGATTTGATGCTTATGTATTGAATAGATGAATCGAAATATCACTCTGTGTAAATATGTATAATCATGATGGCAATAAAAAATGAAGATAAAAATGCAAAGCAGGGCTGTGCCTGTGGCTCAAAGGAGTAGAGTGCCAACCCCATATACCAGAGGTGGCGGGTTCAAACCCAGCCCCAGCCAAAAAAAAAAAAATGCAACAATAAAAACAATATCAATAAAATACAGTTTAGAAACCATTTGCTTAGTATTTACACCATATTAGTTATTATAAATAATCTAGAGATGAATTGAAGCATGCAGAGGTTGATACACTCTGTTACTGTGCTTAAGGGATTTGAGCATCCCTGGTTGTAGGTAGGGGGGAGGGTCCTGGAACCAATCCGCTGGGGATGCTGGGGGATGATTGTACAGAGTCATCGGCAGCAGGATCTTGTCAGTTTGCCTGTGGGTTGAGACTCAGAGGAACTGTATTAAAGGGCTGTGGCATTAGGAAGGTTGAGAACCACTGGTTTAGAGAATTTTACGAATAGTCAAAGATACTGTGGGAAAATTAAATGTGCTCATTCTCTGCTTTTGAGGGGGAACTGAGACATGACCTGTGGGGATTCGAGCATTTATTATTTACTTGTGCTAAATGTTTACCTGAACATTGAAAACCTACAACACTATGAGGGAAGAACTATGTTGTCCCCCATTCTTTCACGAGGAAACTAATACAAGCAAATGTGGCTTAACTTCATTGCTGTTACCAAAGACTGGAAACAGAGGGATGGCAGCCGGAGTGCAGAATCCTGGCTCGGTCATGACTCCCTCCCAGGAAACACCAGCGTGGCTGGGGTGGACAGGACAAAGGCTTCCAGAATTTATGAACAAAAAGAACCCAGTGTTTCCTATGAAGAAGTAAAAGATTAAGAGCTATAGAACAAAAATTCTTCAGAAATTGGATCATAGCAGTGAAATCACAAATTATAAAAGTGAACAGAATTGTTGTATTCTCTGATATTTTATAATTTACTAACAGTGTCTTATAAAATATGAATTGGATATATGTAAGTTCGTATTTATGTCAAGTTTTCTTCAGGTATGTTAGAGAGATCCAGTAGAGGGAGCTTTTAACCATAAGTTTATATTCCATTACTAAAATAATTAATCAAATAATGGATGATGAAAAATTAACTAATCCTAAATACAATAGGATACATGAAACTGTAAAGAATCCAAAAAATAAAGTAAGAATTTTATCTTTTCAAATTAAGTTAGAAATCAATTACAAAGCATTTATTGATTTATTTTTTATTTGAAGATAAGATTGTACCTGTTTGCTGTGTTGGACATGTTGTGAAGTATATATACATTGTGGAATGACTCACTCTAGCTAATTAACATGTGCATTACCTCCTATAATTATCATTTCTGTGGTGAGAATACTTTATGTCCACCCACTTATCATTGTCCAAGAATACAATATATTATTAACCATAGTCATCATGTATAGAATCCTTGAATTTATTCGTCCCGCTTAAGTAAAAT
>CAUYON010048101.1:0-42768 GCA_963573935.1 Arctocebus calabarensis
AGCCATCGTTTTATAGCTCACAGCAACCTCAAACTCTTGGGCTTAAGCAATCCTCTTGCCTCAGCCTCCCAAGTAACTGGGACTAATGGTGCCCACCACAATGCCTGGCTAGTTTTTCTATTAGTAGAATTGGAGTCTAGCTTTGCTCAGGCTGGTATTAAACTCTTGAGCTCAGGTAATCCACCTGCCTCAGCCTTCAAGAGTGCTATGATTGCAGGTGTGAGCCAATAAATTAATTTTCTTAATGTTTACTCCCTCATATACGTCTTCTCAGGTCTTATTTTTCTCCCTAGACTTTTTGAAGGTAGAGGCTGTTTCTTAGAGTATTCCCAATGTCTAGCACAGCATCTAGTCTAGTGAGCACACTGTAAGTTCTTCATGTTTTTGAATGAAGTAATGATCTTAGAATTCAACTTTTTGAAATTGTTTTTGATCAGTAGTAATGAATAGGTCATACCTATGTGGACATTTTGGTAAACTGAAATACTTTGGCATATGTTTACTTTGGCTTATGTTTGTTGTTTTACAAAATTCATCCTTTTTTGATAAGAATTAAAAGGTTAGAAGACGTTGGGGTGGGTGGGTTCCCTTCAGGTTACTATTTAAACAATAGACAAATGCCATTAAAGTCTTAGTTTTAAAGAACTATTTGCTGGTTCTATTTGGAAACTTATTTTCAAAATTGTTTGAAATTTTTCAGATTGCCCTAGACCAGGGGTCCTCAAACTATGGCCCATGGGGCACATGTGGCGGTGTGAATTGTATTTGTTCCCATTTTGTTTTTTACTTCAAAATAAGATATGTGCAGTGTGCATGGGAATTTGTTTATTGTTTCTTTTTTTAAGTGAATTGGCCCCCTGTTTAAAAAGTTTGAGGACTCCTGCCCTAGAAGGTGAATACTACTTTTAGAATGATAATGAAAAATCTAAACCTCTATGTTCCTTTTTCCTTTTCCTTTTTTAAGAACACATCTTGAAGTTATTTGACTCCTCATCTGAATATCTTAGTTTCTCTGAAAGTGTTGTTAAATAAAAATGGGGCTTTTCCTGCTAAGTGAGTATATTTTGAAATTACTCAGTCAAGATTCTTTTGTTCTGTGTAATTTCAAGAAAACTTTAACCTTTCCCCTTTTATCCCATCCTTGCATTCTCTCTATGTCCACCATCTTGCTTCAGGCCTTTGTAATAACCCTTACCTGGCCTCCCGAAAGATGGCTTTTCCCTATTCTCCTGCTTCTCAATGTTTTTAACCACCTGCAGAAGACTAATTCAAGTTAGCTTTAGTTGTCATTTATCTCTTGGAACAACTTTCCAGGATTCCTTATTGCCTGATGAATATAATAATTTCTTACCATATTATTCGAGGTCCTAAAAATATATTCCCAACCTGTGTCTTTCTGCCTCCCCTCCCCCAGATTGTGCTACTGAGAAAGTGAGCAGGTTAGTGTGCTTCTTCAGAAGGAGACAGCTAAGATGACTAGAGATTTTTAGGTATGACAGAACTTACAAGAAGTTTATTTTTTTTTCTTTTTGTTCTTTTTTTTTGAGTCTTGCTCTGTCCCTGGGGCTAGCGTGCCATGGCCTCAGCTTAGCTCACAGAAACCTCCAAACTCCTGGGATCAAGCAATCCTCCTGCTTCCAGTGTCCTGAGTAGCGGGGACTGCAGACGTGTGCCACCATGCCTGGCTAGTTTTTGTATTTTTAGTAGAGATGATCTTGTGCTTGCTCAGGCTGCTCTCAAACTCTGAGCTCAAGCAATCCTCCCTCAGTCTCCACCTCCGCCTCCCAGAGTGCTAGGATTACAGGTGTGAGCCACCACTCCTGGCCACAAGAAGTTAATTCTTGATGGAGAATAGGAATTACTAATCATTGTGATTTTGAGAATGTTTATTGTTTTTGAATCATCATTATCAGAGAGTGCTGAGTTCCTCCCCGTAGTCAAAGAAGAGAGAATACAGGAAATATGTTTTGGATGTGTTGGAGACTAAGGTGCTATGAATGTTCAGCATAAATTATTGAAGAGAATGGGGAGGGAGTAGGTAGGAAGCGTAGCTGGAATGAAAACTAGATATAACATTCTGGGATATACTGGTCTTTTATATTTATGTATAAAAAAGATTATTAACCAAGAATGTCTAGATCAGAAAGATTGTCAGTAATGCAAACATTAAACTAAATGACTCTTATTGTTAAAAAAAAAAAAGAGAGAGATAAATTACAGCTGAAGAAAAATTGTAATGAGTAAAACTATTAGGAATTTTCTATAAAATGACAACTGAGTGGCTCGGAGCCTGTGCCTCAATGGACTAAGGTGCCAGCCACTACACCTGAGCTGGTGGGTTTGAATCCAGCCCGGGCCGCCAAACAACAATGACGGCTGCAACCCCCCCCCCCCAAAAAAATGGCTGGGTGCTGTGGCGGATACCTGTAGTCCCAGCTACTTGGGAGGTAGAGGCAAGAGACTTGCTTGAGCCCAGGAATTGGAGGTTGCTGTGAGCTGTGATGCCACAGCACTCTATCCAGGGTGAGAGCTTGAGGCTCTGTCTCAAAAAAAAAAATGACAACTGAGTAAGATTAAGAGAGAAAAGTCGGAGGAGGATTCTGTCTCTTCTACCCCCTCTCAAAAGGAAGTTGTGATATTGGAACTAGCTGTTATGAGATAGGGAGGGTCTTGGTTTTCAGCATTTATGACAGAATTAAGTTAAGGAATCTTCCTGTAAAAATCTGGAGATAAAGTGCCATTTTTTGACATAAAACAATGCACCATAATAATTGTTTCTGGAATTCGTCTTTAGACTGTCTTATAGGTAAAATGGAGCTGTAGTGGTGTCCTTTCGTTCTATCCAATAACAAACTCCCTGGACAGGATCCGACATATCAATCTTATATTGAACCTACTCTGGAAGGGTTATATTTATAAAGCTTAATGTTGTTTCCATGATAAAGTTTTTTCTTACTAATTTTAAATGGCCCCTTTTATCTTATTAAATTTCAGGAATAATTGGGTAGTGGCAAACAGTTTCTGGCAGCATTCATTCATGGTATTCCAGACATGTATTCTGTGAGTCCAATATGGTCCAAAATGGACCATATATAGATGTAGTAGAATGAAACTACACCAAAAATTTTATGAGGGCAACCTGATCAGACGATCTACAAATAATTCATTCTGTAACCTGTAATTTTTAATGCTGAGTTTTCTCTTGTTTCTGCACTCTTCACGAGAATCTTTGTGACTGATCTTTGGGGTCCTGACTGCTTTATGGGGTCTGACACAAGGAGGACATTTAATGCAAATGATCATTGAGATCCAGGAAGGATTGTCTAGTTTCCTAACTTAACCCCTTTTTAGGGCTGTATGTAGACTTTGCAAAGATGTTCTTCCATAAATAACATCCTTGTATTTTTGTATTTATGAGTCTCATGTGGTATAATTGAACTAAGGTAAAACTCTCTATAGATCTGTGTTTGAAAGCTGAGTATTTCATAAGTAATGTATGTTCTTTTTTCTTTTGTCTTTTTAGCCGTGTGGTTTTGCCATGTTCTGTTCAGGAGGTAAGTCTTTCTTGCTTTTGCATTATTTTATTGGCATAGGTAGTTTACATTGATTTAACCTAAACCAATAACTTTCCTTTCCTTTTTTGGGAGGGGAGAGAGTCTTACTATGTCACCCTTGGCAGAGTGCCACCACAGGTGGTGTCACAGCTCACAGCAACCTCCAACTCTTGGGCTTAAGTGATTCTCTTGCCTCAGCCTCCCAATTAGCCGGGATGATAGGCGCCTGCCAGATCACCCAGCCAATTTATTTATTTATTTATTTTCCAGCTGTCGTCGTTTAAGCTGGGCTGGGCTGGGTTTGAACCCGCCAGCCTCATCGTTGTATGTGGCTGGTGCTGTAACCACTGTGCACAGACACCGAGCCTAACCAATAACTTTCATAGTCTCTGTTTACCTTTTCATTCCAGCTTATGTGACAAAATGATTTGCAAATGAATTTCTTGTTACACTGCTTTGTTTTGGAAAAGTCTAACGAATGTAGTTTAACCTCTAGTCTAGTGCAGGAATTCTTTCTATAAGATTCCAGAAAAATAAGACTCCATCCCATACTTTTTAAGGTTGCTACTTAGAAAAGCTCCCTATTTTACTGTTGAACATTTTAACCATGTGTTTTAACCCCAAATCTGCTTTAATATAATGTTTGACTATTGTTTACAGATCATCCCACTTGAGCAATGGGAAATAAGTCTGTTGTGTCTTGCATGTAGTAAGCCTTGGGGTTTTCTCTCCCACACCACTTCTTAATCCCTTTTGTTCTATCTTAAAAGATCCCAAGGTTAATTATTTCTAGCATGTTCATTTAGCCTAATATAATATGACCTCTAGACTTTTTCACCAGCTGGTCTCATCCCTGGAAATGTTGTATTAGTTGATCTGAACTGAAAACAGTGTTCTAGAAATGGTCTGACCAACACATAACTGAGCATTTGTCTTCCTTAGTCTGCACATGATATAGAAATACATAGCCTATTCAACACTTATATGTCTTGCATTTGTGGTATAGCTAAGAATGAGGAGTTTTGCAGAAAACACTTCTGAGAGATCAAGATGTGTAGCAAAACTCATTAAACCCTCTGGACCCTTCTCTAATGTATGCACAGTTCCCACTTGCTCAGTTGTCTTGTTTTCCTAGAGCTAATGCTAGGTTAGAAGCATTGAATTGGAAGTGAGACAAAGCAAACTGATAGTCTGAGAAGTGACAGCTGACAGAAGACAGAAAAAAATGCAGGAACTAAAAAAGAATAGCTGGCACTGTTTAGTGTAGACTTAAACATAGCCATAAATATCTCAGTAGTGGCTGAGCTTTCACTGTATCAAAACACACACCAGACATACCAGGAACCCTTACTCTTTATTTGTACAATTGGTTGTTTGAACGTCAATGTGGAAATTGACATTTGTTTTGTTAAATTTTTCTTTGGTTTCAGCTGGTTGAATCAGCTTATTGAAATCTTTGAGTCTTGATATTGTCACCTAGAATAATCTTAGCATTTTGTTACAGTCAAAATTGAATAAACCTGTTTTCTGTATCTATTTGTTATTCCTAAAAAATGAGAATGAGAGAAGGCCTAACAGCATGCCACAAAACATCAAGCCATTAATAACATTTTTTGGATACTGTGTTATTTTTGTGTGAATTTTTGTTACTGTGTGTTCCTGACCAAAATGAAATTTACCTTTTGACTTAGAGACATTTTAATCTTGTTTTAGAATATGACAGAGTTGAAAAGTACGTTTTGGAGGTTTTTGAGGTTTTTACAGACTTTGATATTACTAGACTAATCCTATTCTGGGGGGGGAGGGCAAGTATCATGGAAAGCCAAAAGTAGAAAGTAGTGCCTCTCTGCACTTTCTACAGCAATTTATTTTTGGAGCATTTAAGAAATATTTTTGGTGTTACCTTCCTGAACCTTCCAAATTGAGTAAGATTGTCTGTGTGTGCGAGTATTTAAATATTTAACCTGTAAGGGAGCCCCATATCTCTGTGAGTTCTTTTAGATTAATATTGTTTACTGAGCTTACACTTAACGCTATTTTTTGTCCCTCAAAGTGCTAGTTTTGAATTACAAGTTCTTACAGGTAGATTTTGATGCCTTTCTTTGAAAATAAGCTTATAAAGAAGAAAAATACTTCTTCAGGTTGTCTTCCTTGGCAGAAAGAAATTTAGCTAAATTTGTAGAGTTTGAATATAGTGCCATGATTGGGTCACTGGAACAAATTAGAACACAAAAAAGAAATTGGCTTTTTACAGTGTCTGTTGGAACTGGTGGCTCCAGATTGGTATAGGACAGTACTGCTGCCTCACAGGTATTGATGCAGACCGCTGAGAATTGTGGTTTACTTTAAATGAAATAGAAACTGCTGCCAGCAATTTCCTGTCTATAATAAAAATTCAAACAACAGAGAAGACTGTAATGTACTTGTATATTTATAATATTTTAAGAGCAGTTTCTGTTTACTGGGAGACTTCATAACTAACAGTTCACCCAATAACTGGTTCTGGTTGGTTGAGGAAGGGCAAAATTGAGTTGTAATATGTAAGTTGTAGGGGGAAAAAAATCCCTGAAATCTACTAAAATTTGGACTTTCATGAGTGATTCTTTGGATCTTTAGGCTTTTGTGATTATACTACAAGTATTTCCCCTGTATCGTTGAGAATAATATTCTGGTTGCTTAGATTTAGTTGGCAAAGTGACAGTTATTCCTGCCATACTTTTCTTTGAATTTTGTGATATTGAATGAGATATAATAAATGTGAAAAGTGCTTTGGAAAGCACTTGTATATTGTTCAAAAGTTGAACCAAGCAGTAACACATTTTCTTAATAAACGGATAAAAGCACTAGAGTATTTATAACTGGCAATTTTTTTTGAATAATGGAAATGTAAACTGTATGATTATTTGATGCTTCACTTCCTAAACACACTAATTTCTAATTTGAGTTGTTTTTTCATATAGCACATATGTCCAAATGGTGTGGATATACTTTTCTATGTTAAGATTTTAGCTTAGGAAATTTCTGCAGTTACTACTGACTTGCTGAAATTCTGTGCTCTTTGAAATTTCAGTATCAGGTTGGGCAGCTTTACACTGTTGCAGAAGCTAGTAAGAATGAAACTGGTGGTGGAGAAGGAATTGAAGTATTAAAGAATGAACCTTATGAGAAGGATGGAGAAAAGGGACAGTATACACACAAAATTTATCACCTAAAGAGGTAAGTGGAGTATTCACATTTGATGCTTAGTTACTATGTTAGATATTAATAAATATGCTGTAACTACCCAGCTTACTTATGAAGCATGTAAATATCTAGCTTAGTAGTAGACATGTTGAAGTACATTTTTTATTTCAATGTGATATGTTGTATTCTAATTTTTTTTAAGAGAACCTCTTCCTGTTGGCTGTTTTTAATTATATGGGTAATATGTTTGCTTATAACAAAAGTTCAAACAACAGAGAAGACTATAAAAACCTGGCCCCCACTCCTTGCCATCAAGTATCTATAATCACAGAGAGAAACACTAGAAATGGTTTAGAGTTTATCCTTCCATATAATTTTCTGTACATATTCAAAGAAATATTTAAAAACAAATAAATCACCCAAATCATTTCTAGTTTTTTGAAATGGGCTCATACTATGTGATTTTGCAGTTTGCTGTACTTTTTCCTCAACAATATAGCATAAACATCCTCCATGTTATTTTTTAATATCCACATGATTCTTTTTAAAGCTGCATAAAATTTCTTAGTATTGACAACACATACTTTACTTCACAAGTCCATGTAGGTATTGTTGGTATTTTCTAGTTTCTGTATGATAGAAATAATGTTTCTGTGAACATGGATATATATGTATGTTTATGCCTTATGGTACTGTTTCTCTGGGAAAATTTATAAAAGTAAGATTACTGGGAAGATATGCACATTTTAAATACTGATACTACTGCCTAATTGCCCTCTAATAAGAGTTTTATAGTGTTCAACCATATTTTTCTGTCTTCTAAATTTTTGCTAATTTCATAAACAGAAAACTGTTGTCTCCTGTTCAAATTTGTATTCCTTCCTCTCCCTTTGGAGATAGGGTCTTGCTGTGTTGCCCAGAATGGAATGCAGTGGTGTGATCACAATTCTTTGCAAGCTTGAATTCCTAGGCTTAAGTAATCTTTCTACCTTAGCCTTCCAACTAGTAAGTAGGACTGTAAGCAGGTGCCACCATGTCCAGCTAATTTTATTTTGTTTTTATGTAAAGATGGAGTCTTACTATGTTGTCCAGGCTGGTCTCGAACTCTTAGCCTCAAGTTGTCCTCCCACCTCCTTGGCCTCATCAGAGTGATAGGGTTATAGGTGTGAACCACACCATACTTGGCCTGTATTTCTTTATTAATGAGGTTAAATGTCTTTTCATTTTAATTGACCATTTGAATTTCTTATGTGACTTGACTTCAAATTTTTTGTCCATTTTTTTCCTCTTTGGTTTGTTGAAGTTCTTTTACATAATTCCTCTGAGTTTGGCATACATATTTATTTTTTATTATTTTATTTTATTTTATTTTTTGAGACAGTCTAACTATGTTGCCCTCAGTAGAGTGTTGTGGTGTCACAGCTCACAGCAACCTCAAACTCTTGGGCTCAGGTGATTCTCTTGTCTCAGCCACCCAAGTAGCTGGGACTATAGGCGCCCACCACAATACCCCGCTATTTTTTGTTGCAGTTGTCATTGTTGTTTAGCTGGCCTGGACTGGGTTTGAACCTGCCATCCTCAGTGTATGTGGCTAAGCATGGTGCCGTAACCACTGCCAAGCCAGGCATACATATTTAAAAATAGAAAATGCATACCAGTGTTTATTGAAGGGCAAAAGACTGGTAATGGCTTTTAAGAATCTATTTTGTTAATAGTCTTCCCAGTTTACTAAAGGTAGAAGGGAATCTGTGCTCTTCTGCCTCTGTTTTCTTCATATTGAAGTGTATCATGCTCACGTTTTATAGAGGTTCTTAAAATTGCAGGTGAAAATTAGCTGGGCACGGTGGTGTGTGTGTATGTAGTTCCAGTTACTTGGGAGACTGAGGCAGGAGGATTACTAGAGCACAAGTGTTCAAAGCTACAGTGAGCTATGATCATGCCACTGTACTCTAGTCTGGGTGTCAGAGTGAGAACTTGTCTCTGAAAACAACAAAGTTGCAAATGAGCCATATAGTACTTTTTTTGTACTTCTTCATTTTGTAGAGATTCTTAAAATTGCTTGGTTTATAGTGACACATAACCTACTGGTTATTACATTATAGAATCTTAAATTTTGTCATTATTTTTTCCTACAAATACAGCCTTTCTTTGTGTCTGTTACAAGTTTGACTTTAGAAGTAATTCCAGTAGTGAAGCCAATAACTAATCAGTTATCCATAGAAACTGTCATTCATATTTTCAATTAATTTGAAGCCCTAAGTTTCAAGCACCCTCAGTTTAAGTGAAAAAGTTTCCATTGAGAGAAAATTTTGGCATTCTAGATAGTATAGTCTATATAATTTTGAAAGTATTAAATTTATTTATATATACTTGGCTTTCTTTTTCTATTACTTTCAATTTCCCTATCGAATTCTACTACCACATTCAAGTTGTTCTTGTTGTAAATATGTAACTCTTTTTGGAGGTTATAAAATAAACCCATATATGACATTTTATGTTGGGCTTTGGTGTCCTTTTTAGATCACTATTCCATACATGAATTAATTTGAAACAGATTCAAAATGTCTTTCAGTTGAAAGCTAAGAGTTCGAACATTGAGGAAAAAAAGTTTTTTGTTTTGTTTTGTTTTGTTTTTGAGTTTTGGGCCGGGGCTGGGTTTGAACCCACCACCTCTGGCATATGGGGCTGGTGCCCTACTCCTTTGAGCCACAGGTGCCGCCCAAAAAAAAAAAATTTTTTTTTTAAGAGCCAAGGCCTTTCTCTGTTGCGCAGGCTGAAGTACAGTGGTGTAGTCATAGCTTATTGTAACTTCAAATGCTCTTCCTGTCATCAGCCTCCTCCCTCGTAGCTGGGACTATAGGTGCCACCAGAGCTGGCGTTACTTATTTAATGTTTTTTATTTTTTGAGGAGGTAGAGGCAGGTTTTGCTGTGTTGCCCAAGCTGGTCTCAAACTCTTGTTCTCAAGTGATCCTCCCACTTTCGCCTCCCAAAGTGCTGGGATTATAGACATGAGGCATATACCTGACCTGAGGAAATGTTTTATCTATCATTATATGGAAAAGACCATTTGCTAAATAATACATACATTCATGTGTGTTTTTTAGAAAATCAGAAGACAGTCTAGAAATAGTTTCATTAAAATGTCAAAACTAGGTGATGCCTGTGGCTCAGTGAGTAGGGTGCTGGTTCCATATACCGAGGGTGGTGAGTTCAAACTCAGCCCTGGCCAAACCACAACAACAAGAATAACAGCAACAACAAAAAAATAAAAATAAATAAACTTAATTTTAAAAAGAATAAAAATGTCAAAACTATCACCTAGTAGTGGGATGTGGGTGATTTAAAATTTTTTTTTACTTTTCTGTATTTCCATTTTAATGAGAAAGAAAAGGAATGTTAAATGTAATTTTTGAAACAATTGATTTAGGCAACACTCCACCCATAAATAGTGAATCTCTTAAGTTGAAAAGGACTATGCAAATATGTCACCTTTGAAGTACTCCCCTTGGCCATCTAGTAACTGTAGTGATGTTCAGCAATAAGGTATGTTAGTACTTTTTCTAGGATGAGTTCATGAACTTAATTGTCATACCACATACAACAAGAACTCTAATGGCCATCCCAGAAAAAGAGTTCCAAAATTGCTTTGAATGGTGGACTAGGTGCTGGTGTTGGTGCACAGCTTCCCAAGGGGAGCACCTGAAACGTGACTGTAGTGATGCTCAGCATTGAGGTATGTAGCACTTTTTCTAGGATGAGTCTGTGAACTTAATTGTCCGACCTCGTATTGTATATCAAACACTAAGGCACATGTTTAGCCAAGGTCACACACCTGATAAGTGGCAGAATGGTGAAAGAGACCTGGATTCTCTGATTTTTAATTCTATACTCTTGCTTACAGTAGGCAGTCTCAGGTGCCTGACAATTCCAGAACCTGATAAGCACAGGTCTCCCACGAGAAGGGAAAGAGGGTCTGATGAGGTGATGAGGGCAGCTGTGGACAGAAGCACAATATGTCAGGGGAGGGAAAAAAAACCAAATGGGGTTGTCACACGAAGATGGCAGCTGTGGACAGAAGCACAATATGTCAGGGGAGGGAAAAAAAAACAAATGGGGTTGGCAGTAATGAGTCTCAGTGTGGCAAATAATAGCCACTCTTTCAGCAATGAGAAGCAACCAAAAACCTATCCATTGACTATCCATTGATAAAGACATGGTGGGGACCAGTTGTAGGAATCTGGAGGAAGGAATGGTTATGGGGCAAGGGCAATGAGATGTTCACAGTCGGATTTGTCACTGTCATATTGAAGGCACATAAGTCACAGGATAACTATAAGGAAGGGCAGAGAATCATACCGCAGTGAGGCCTTCACTGTGCAAGGCGGTGATGTAGCCCTGTCAGACTTCAGTTTCCTAAAGGGCATCAGTGTCTCAATCAGCATGATGGAGACATATCCATGGTTACTAATTTTAGAGATCTCCTGTGAAAGTGAAGTTTGCATCCACAAATAGGTTTCCTTTTCCAATGTTTACTCCATTAGTTAACCTATGCTGTGTGCATTGTCACTGTGTAACATCTGTAGAATTACAAACTTAGCCCAGGCCGCCAAGGCCTTCTTTTACAGTTGAGATACTTGAAATTCTAAGGTCAGGTTTACCCAGTATAACCAAAGTCTCTGGATTCCCTGGCTAGTATGCTTTCGCATTTCAACAACACACTTGGTACTTAAAAGAGATCTTGATCAGACAGTAACAAAATCCAAAAGTTAATAATTTGCAAAGGCCATTTCAAATACAGTAAAGCCTCTTTAAAGTGACCACCCAAGGAACTGTAATAAACCGGTCAACATATAGAGCTGGTCATCATAAGGTACTAGGTCTACTGTACTAATACATACATGTAGTGCATGTCCAGTCTGAAAATTAGCTCAACTTGAAGTGGTCAGTGTAGGGAAGTGGTCATCTATGGACATTCTACTATTTCTGGTTTCCTTGAACCTATAATACTTTTTTTTTTTTTTAATGAAGTCCACATTTTGCTTGTTAATTTATAGTGAAAAGTCAGCCATGGTACTTCTAAACAGAGTATCTAGTACTTATTCTTGTCATGTGGTGGTAACTGGGTTACCGTAAATGCTGTAGGTGGGAGCTTGTTCATTCCCCCAGGAACCTTAGCTGTAAAGAAACTGAGTTCAGGAAAGGTTAAGCAACTTGCCCTGTGTTTGTAGTAGAAATAGGACTTGGATGCAGGCAGGCATTGTGACTCTAGAACCTGCTCTTTTAACCACTTTCCTCTATTGCTGACCTCTGTGGGAGAGTTGGAATATTTTCCATTTCCTGAAGTTAGCTCTATGGGAGAGAAAGTCTTCCAAAACCTCAAATTTCACCATATCTGTTTCTCTTATAAGTCTTTAAGGTCTAAAATCTTCCTCCAAAATAAAGTTAAACTTAACAGCATACTTAGGATTATTCATATATTTCCCAATTGTTGTGACTCCATCTGGAATAGAAACCCTTGGCTCTAAGAAAACCAGTTTCTTTGTTGTCCTCCTTAAGCATTCTGTGTGGAGACCCCTTCCCTCTCCCTCAGCTTTTGTTCAGCCCCTATGCTTTTTTCTTCTGATGTCAGGCCTCTTATAATCTGCCTGATTTTTCTGAGCATAAGACCTGCCCTGTGCAGAAACATTCCTTGGCTGCTTATATTCATATTGGTCCCTTTTCCCTTGTAATTTTTCTGACTTCTACTCATTTTGACACCTGTTCACGTAGTTCCACGAATGTATGTCTTTGTCTTCTTGCATTCTATTTTACAATAGAGTTTAAGTATGTTTCCTTACTTAATATGTACTTAGTAACGGATAGTAATAAAAGAGGAGGGAATTTCCTAAGCAAAGAATTTTGAAGCAGGACAAGGAAATATGTTAACAATTTTTCAGAGGGTATTTCAAAGAAAATCTTGCAGCTCTCCAGAGACCTTACTGTAGGAACATACTGACTAATCCTTTTTGTTTGTTTGCTCTTCCATTTGGGGGGAAATCAGCTTTATTCTTTTTATTCTGCATAAACATTATGCACCTTCGCTATTTTCAGTCAGTCTGGATGATGAAGAATTTATAAAGCTTTGCCAATTCTACAATGGCCTTGTTTCTCAAAAGTTTAAAGAACAGAGCTTTTATTGAAAACATAATTATTTTAAAATTTCTCATTAAGGTAAGAGTTCATTTTCGTAAGCAAAAGAAGACATTTTAAAACGAGAAATTTAAATCACCTGAAAATGTAAAGATTGTTATATGTGATACTTCACATTTAGAGAGCATCTTGTATAAAAGAAATTGTCAGCCAAATATAGTAATTTGTTCTTTAGTCACAAATTAGCCAACATAGACACAGCATATTGTTTTTTCCTTTTATGTAGTTCAGAGTCTTAAATTTTACAGTTTAGAGTTTCACAAAAATCCTATTTCAGAAAAATATCAGAACTATTTTCTGAAAATAATTGGTTTCTATTTACGGTATATCTCATTTTTCATTACTGCCCCTTTTTGTTAGTTGAAAAATATATATTGTCTCTCTTTTTTATAATTATCTAATACTTTAGAGTATCCTCTCTCCCAGAAGTTAGCCAGTTTATGTCTGGTTATTTTATTCCCTTTTCACAAATCAGGATCTTAAATCATTTTTGTAATTTTCCCCCTTATGTCTTTGCATTCATCTGTCTTTCCCTCTCCATTGCTATTGTAAATCTAAGTTACCATTCTCTCTTGAACTTCTCCACTTGCCTCTGGATGGATAGCCTGCTATCTGTTCTTTTTCTCCTCCTTTTGTTGACTTTAAAAATACTGTGGTATAGTTTATATGCCATAAAATTCATCCTTTTTAAGTGTACACTTTAGTAATTTTTATTACATTTACAAAGTTGTGCAACTGTCATTGTTAATCTAATTTTAAACATTCTCAAATTAGATTAACAATGACAGTGCCCCCTCAGAAATCCTGTTCCCATGACTGACCCCCAACTCTTGGCTGATTTGCTATCTTTGTAGCTATGCCTATGTGGGCTTTTTATATAAACAGAGCTATATAATGTGTGGCCTCTTATGATTGGCTGCTTTCATTTAGCATAATCAGTATGTCTTTTATTATTTTTATTTATTTATTTATTTACTTTAAGACTAGTCTCACTCTGTTCCCCTTGGTGGAGTGCTGTGGTGTCACAGCTCACAGCAACATCCAACTCTTGGGCTTCTCATGCTTCAGCCTCCCGAGTAGCTGGGACTACAGGCGCCCGTCGCAATGCCTGGCTATTTTTTGTTGCAGTTGCCACTGCTGTTTTAGCTGGCTGGGGCTGAGTTAGAACCTATTACCTTCGGTATTTGGGGCTGGCGCCCTACACACTGAGCCATAGGTTTGCCCCAGTACTTCTTTTAATTGGTGAATATTTCATTGTATGGAAATGCCACATTTTGTTTAGTCATTCATCAGTTGTTGGACATCTATGTTGTTCCCACTCTTTGTTTGTTTGGTATGGATAATGCTGCTGTGAACATTTGCGTATAATTTTTTGTGTGGACATATGTTTTCAGTTTTCTTGGAGATATATTCAGTGTATTCCTGTAAATGGAATTGGCTAGGTCATATAATAACTTTATGTTTAACCCTTTGAGGAACTGTCAGACTGTTTTCCAAAGCAACTCTACCACTTTACAAACTGACCAGCAGTTGATGAATGTTCCATTTTGTCCAAATCCTCATTAACACTTGTTATGATCTCTTTTGTTGTTGTTGTTGTTGTTGTTGTTGTTGTTGCAGTGTTTAGCCGGGGCTGGGTTTGAACTCACCTCCTCCAGCATATGCAGCTGGCGCCCTACTCCTTTGAGCCACAGGCGCCGCCCATGATCTCTTTTTGATTATAGCCATCCTAATGAAGTGCTGTTTAATTGTTTTGATTTGCGTTTTTACTGGTAGTTTATGAAGTTAGCTTTTTTCCTTATGCTTGTAGATCATTTGTATTATATATTTTATTTGAAGAATCTCCCTTACCCTGGTGGAGAGGAGTCTTAGCTGGGCTAAAGTGCCATGCATCAACGTAGCATATAGCAACTGCAAACTCCTGGGCTCAAGCCATCCTTCTCCCTCAGCCTCCTGAGTAGTTGGGACTATAGGCACCAGCCACAACAGCCAGCTAATTTTTTTTTAGTTTTAGTAGAGATGGGATGTCACTTTGGACAGGCTGATTTCAAACTTCTGAGGTCAGGGGGATCTTCCCAGAGTGCTAGGATCACAGGCATGAGCCACTCAAGATGAATTTTTAATTGAGTTTTTTATTCTGGATACTAGTTCCTTATCAGATAGGTGATTTGCAGATTCCCCACCACCACCCCATTTTGTTAGTTGTCTTTTCCCTTTCTTAATATTGTCTTTTATGCTTTAAAAAGTTTATAATTTTAATGAAGTCCAGTTTATTTTTTTTCTTGCTGTATTATTTTTTTTCTTGTTGTTTACATTTGTGGTATCACACCTAAGAAATCATTTGTCCAGTTCAGGGTCACAAAGACACATAACTGCGTTTTCTTCTAAGAATTTTATAGTTTTAGTTTTTACCTATTTTGAGTTAATTTGTGTTAATTTTTCTCACCATCTGTCTTTGCCCACTCAGATTAATTTTCCACACAAAGCCAGCGTAATCTTAAAACCCAAATCAGGTTGTGTCATTTTCCTTCTTAAGCCTTCAGTTGCTTCTCATCATACAAAGAAAAAAATCTAAATTTTGTGGTCTACAAAGCAGGACCCATGTGATCTGTCTGCCCTTCCTCACCTCACCAGCTTTGTCTTGCTCCCCTCTGTCCTTTCCAACATCTAGCCATGCTAGAGACCTTAGCATAGCTCAAACAGGCCAGGCCGTTTGCTATCTTCGGACCTGTGGTCATGCTGTTCCCTCTGCGTGGTGTGCTGTTCCCTACCTTTGTATTTGTAGATTGTCATTGTAATATCACTTCCTCAGACAGACCTTTCTGACTGTGCTTGCCCCATTTACTTTCTCATAATTGTGTTCCTTAATTTCACTTCTTTACAGGAGATTTTTTTCATGGTTTTTTGTTAACCAGTCTATGTTCTGCCTCCCTCCCTGGAAGTTAAGCCTGGGTAAGAATTGTCTCTTTGTGCTCACCATTATTTAACTGCTTCTGGCACAGTGGACATTCGTAAATAACTCAAGTTGAATAGATGAATGAATGAGGTGCCCAATGTGTTTTTTCCCCCTACCAGCTCCCTCATCTATTCTTGATTCCAGGAAGAATTGGGAAGAGAAGGCCTCTCAGTTTTTTTTTTTGTTGTTGTTGTTTGTTTGTTTTTTAAAGTTTCTGACCTTTATTTCTCATTTTTTCAATTTTACAGGAAAGATAGGTACCAAAACGCCCAGGTGCTGACTTTGAAGGGGAGAATATCTAGGAACTCTCCCCTCCCCCCAGTGCCTTCCCACTGGGCTTTAAGAGTCATTCAGCCCTGTAGTATGGGAGGACGGATTTGCCCTCCTCTGTTGAAGAGCTCCATAGAAAAAGGGAGGCCAAGGGGAGTGGATTCCTTGAGCTGAAGAGTTTAGAGACCAGAGACTGCCAGCCTGAGCAAGAGCGAGACTGCCATCCCAAGTAATCCCAGCTCCTTAGGAAGCTAAGGCAAGAGGATCTTGGAGCACAAGTGTTTGAGGTTGCTGTGAGGTATGATGACACCCCAGTACTCTTCCGAGGGAGACAGAATGAGACTCGTTGCTGGTTGTGTAGACATCAGTTAATTATTTTTTAAATAAGATGACACCCTTCTACGCTCGCATGCTGGGGACTTCACCCGTCAGCTCTATTAGTTCCACAGGCAAGTAGTGCTTATTCTCAATAGCAAATGTTTAAGAAAAAGAGAGACCATAGAAGAAAGAGAGAGAAGAAAAGAAAGAATGAGGGAGAGAGGAGAGGAATGGAGAGGCTCCTAGAGGAGTGGAGCGTTTTTAAGGTGTATTTCAGTTGATTATAAAATGAAAGATTAATTAGTTTATTTGTGGTAAATTAATCTGGTCTTCAAGTTCTTCCGTTTTTCTACATTTTGATGTTCATCCACAGTAGGAAGGAGAAAGGTAGAAAAGGAGTTTTGCTCTTGTTTATTGGAAAACATTAAAATTTCAGGTGGAAAGTGGAATTTGGAATGATTTTCAGTTTTCAGTAGGATTTTTAAAAAGGAATGCTTGTGGGTATTTAATGTATACATTCTGGTTATTTATTACGAATTTTTTAAACTGTATAAGCCCTTTTTTTATACCACTCTTACATAGTTGCCTTGCCTAGAAACAAACAGGTTCACAACTATTGTTATATTAAGGCTAGAGCTTAAACAGTTGCAGCCAGTGAGTGATAAGGGAATGATCCCACCAATGATTGGTTTTCATATGTTTTGTTGTCCTGCTTAAATAGATGTACAAAACCTCCCTTTGGTGAGATCACTTCCTGATCCCCACATTGGTCTGCAACTGTTTAATATTTTAACCTCCCAACATAATGGAATAAAGAACTCATGTTGAATTTTACCCCGCAGTTAGGTATTCTTAAAGTGTATTCAAAGTGGGAAAAGGTTAATATATTTTTTTTGAGACACAGTCTTACTATGTCAGCCTTGGTAGAGTGTAGTGGCATCACAATTCACAGCAACCTCTAACTCTTGGGCTTAAGTGATTCTCTTGCCTCAGCCTCCCAAGTAGCTGGGACTATAAGCACCTGCCGTTATGCCCAGCTATTTTTCTGTTGTCGTTGTTATTGTTGTTTAGCAGGCCAAGGCCAGGTTCGAACCCGCCGGCTGTGGTGTATGTGGCCAGTGCCCTAATCGCTGAGCTACAGGCGCTGAGCCTTTTTTCTTTCTTTTTTTTTTTAAATAGTCTCACTATGTCGCCCTGGGTAGAGTGCCATGGCATCCCAGCTCACTGCAACCTCAAACTCTTGGGCTTAAGCAATTCTCTTGCTGTAGCCTCCCAAGTAGCTGGAACTACAGGCTCCCACCACAACGCCCGGCTACATTTTGTTGTAGTTGTTATTGTTGTTTTTGTTGTTTGGCAGGCTCAGGCTGGCCAAACAGCCTGAACCCACCAGCCCCAGTGTATGTGGCCGGTGCCCTAGCTACTGACCTACAGGCACTAAGTTGGGCAATATATTCTTAAAGAACTTAAATGCTTTTGAGTATTATGCTGTGATTGCTTGCAAACAGCTGAAATTTAGATGCATGTACCTTGAAGTAAGTAAGCACCATAATGAACATTGGCTTATCACTAGAGAACCTCTTTCTTGAATAGTTTGGGAGAACAAGAGAAGGACTGTCCTTTTTGTGTTTGTTTTTGAAGGTCGATCTCCATTTTGCTAATGTGGTTAATAATTGTGCCTTTCCTGAGGCTCTCTAAACTTCCAAAACAGGAATTTCCTGTATTTTACTAAAGTGACTTCCTAAGTTACAAATGGTGTATATGCTTTTAATTATATATAAATGACACACTTAAACTGCCTTGTTAGGAATACATTAAGGTTGCCATTGATGAAAATTCCTCTTTTAAAGTAGAATAGAAATTTGATTTTATTTACTCCATTTATGCATTTCCCCAGTTTAGTCAGTTACTTAGATTTATTTGAGGTGAGATGTATTTGTTAATGTTCTCATGTTAAATGTGTAAAAAGCCAATACATGTGAATACAACTAACTAAGTTTGGAATTCAGTAACATTCAAACATAAAATGAATTGTTGGAATTCACATAGTGGAAAAAATATCATAGAAATAAGATAATTGGCATTTCGGGTTGGGTGCAGTGGCTGATGCCGGTATTCCCAGCACTTTGGGAGGCAGAGGCAGGAGGATCTTTTGATCCTCCTGAGACCAGCCTAGATAGTGTAGCCAGATTCCATCTTCACAAAATATAAAAAATATCAGCTGGGAGGGTTACCCATATCTATAGTGCTAACTACTGGGGAGGCTAAGATCAAAGGGTCACTTGAGCCCAGGAGTTCAAGGTTGCAGTGCGCTATGCTCACTCCACTGCACTTCAGCTCGGGCAAAAGAGCAAGACCCTGTCTCTTAAAAAAAGTTTACCCATGTGCATTAAATGTTAGACCTCACCCACTTTTAAAAGGGATTTTGGTTCTTGTTTTTTAGCAATGTGAAAATTTTTTTGGACTACTAGAGGTTCTTTGACTTTTATTATTTTCAGTTATCCTGATTTTATATTTCTGAAGTTTGTACAAATTGCCCTACCATTTGAAAAGAATAAGTTATCAAAGAAGTATAACCCTCTTATTATTTTTTAAAGATGTAATTCTCTTTATTTCTGTGGACTCTGACTTGTATTGCCACATGTTATAGGAGTACTTGAGCTTTTCTTTTTCATTGATTTAATATGTCAGAATAGTGGAATCCCCAAACTATGTACCCATTCTTAATTTGCAGTTGGTAAATGAAAGGATTGTCAACATTTTATCTTCTTTTGCTGCATAGCTCCAGCTGGCATTCTGTAAAATTCAACAAAGGAATAGCTCTGGCCAGCTGCTCAATCTCATTACAATGTCAGAGTTCCTTTCTGGCTCCCACGTTTCCTTAGTTTGTTCTTCTAGTTGAAGAACTTAAGTCCTGCATGAAAGTTTTCAGAGGGGCAGCTGAGATATGAAAATATATCTAAGGACATGCAGTTTGAGGACATAGTTTTGACCTCTAGTTATTTAGCAACATAAATGCTGGTTGTATGAAATAATGCTTACTTCATAGTGTTGGAAGACTTAAGTGATGAAAGGCATGTGAAAGTAATCAGCTCTCTGTCAGTTTCTAGTATAAAGCAGTAACTACTGTTATTTGAGCTCCCATTATACTGGGCAATGCGCCGAACATGTACAGACATTATGTGATTTAATCTTCTCAAATAGCCCTGCAAGAGTAGGTAATAGGAACTCCATTCCACATTTGAGTAAGTTCAGAGACTCCAAGTACTATGCCCAAGGTCACACAGCTAAGTGGAAATGTTGGAATTTAAATCCAGTCTGTGTGAAAAGCTTGTGACATTGTGTAAAACTATCCTCTTTACATTAGGCTCCGTCCGCCACTTGTTTGTTAAGGAGTAGCATTTTTTATTTGTACATACGGGCGCCGCCACTTGTTTGTTAAGGAGTAGCATTTTTTATTTGTAATGGGTCTGTGGATATCCTTTACTCATTTATATATTGGGATTGTCCCTGATTATCTTATAAATTTGCATGAATTTATAGATGAATCATATCCTTCTCTTCCTCTCACCATATATGTAGCAGTGAGTGATGTCCACACATGCAAAATTTTATACTTGAATAAACTTTGCTTTCTCATTTTCTACATAAATCTTTCACCTTGTCGTTTTTCTCTGAGTCTACTAGATCTTATCCAAAGATACCCCTTATTCTAGGGTTTGTGCATTAAACAGTGTAATGTAGTCTAAATATGAGAGAGCACTTCTGTGTTGTATAAATGAGAAGGTTGAGTAGTCTCAACTAGATTTCACATCGTGGGAATAGATCTAAAACCCCCAAGAAAGAATTGCTTCTATTAAAAAAAAAAAAGTATACAGTGAAACATTCTTAATCATTCTGTTTTATTTATTTATTTATTTATTTTTTGAGACAGAGTCTCACTCTGTCACCCTTGGTAGAGTGCCATGGCATTATAGCTCACAGTAACCTCCAACTCTTGGGCTTAAGCCATTCTCTTGCCTCAGCCTCTCGAGTAGCTGAGACTACAGGTATGTTGCAGTTGTCATTGCCATTTTAGCTGGTCGGGCCAGGTTCAAACCCACCACCCTTAGTATATGGGGCTGGCGCCCCACCCTCTGAACCACAGGCACCACCCCATTCTGTTATTTTTACATTAATTTTTCAATTGATTACATTGGGATTAAAATAAACTGTTGGTAACAGTCTTTAATACCAGGTCATCAAATGTCGAAGTATTCAATTACAGTATTCTTTGAAGCAGTTTGATAATTACAAACAAAGAATTGATAGTGCTATTGAAACACTTCTGTATCTCTCTCCTCACAGCAAAGTTCCTGCATTCGTGAGGATGATTGCTCCTGAGGGCTCCTTGGTGTTTCATGAGAAAGCCTGGAATGCATACCCCTACTGTAGAACAAGTAAGCCTGGTCTCCAGCAGCCATATCACCCCTCCACCTTGAGGATGAGGAGAGGGACTCCTGGTGCTGACTCCAGTTACTGCCTGAGTGATAGCAGAGGAGAGGCTGCTTTGCATTCTTTCCCTCACTCATTTACAAAGGGTATAAGTTCATTCCCAGATGACAGTCACATTGGGGTCCCTACTTGACTGTGCTAGGTCCAGGGGTGAGCAAAAGAAAGGAATCCTGAAATCTTAAAGAAAGGTCATCCACTCTGAAGTATCTTTTGGATACTTTGATTGCCACCTAATAGAGGAGAAATCTGAAACAGTTTCTCATCATTTCCTAAATTAACCTATTATGTTTTCCTTTTGTGACATTATTCTTTTCAACGTTATTTTAAAATTACATTATTTTCATATTATGTGTACTCATAATCTAAATTAAAGTATCCTATAGTGTCATTGTATAGAAAGTGTTTTGCCGATTTAAGCTACTAAATGTTCTGTGTTTTCAGGTAGTGTAGTCTCTCTGATGTTATATATTGGGATAGATTGTTTTGACTCCAATTAATATTCTGAAATTTTTCCCCTTTTATTGCCTGCCTCTCCATTATGCCTCAGTTGTAACGGTGAGTAAAACTTTTCCTGTCACATTACTCTTCATTTTTAAACTATGTTTTCCATAATTATTTTTAACTATTCTTTATTTTTTCATTAAAATTGCCTATCACTGCATGGCTCCTTCCTCTGTGTTCAGCCCAAACTCTACCACATATTCCTAGTGTTAACGGGCTCTTTCTCCACCCTGTCTCAAAATCTCCTTATAGATTTTATTTTGTTTATGCTACTGCTTTTGAATGCCAAGTTGGCTCACCAAACCTCCCTATTCCTTTATTAGGCCCTTTGTATTGCATAGCAAGTAGGATTGTTTAAATTATTTAAAACCATGTGGCATTCAGTTTGCGTGACACAAGTCTGTAAAAATTGGTAGCTAGTGATTCTTTGTCACCTGAGAATCGATCTCCTTGTAGAGTCAAAGCATGGATGTTTATAGTGGGAACACTTTCCTCAGACATGAGCCCCAAAGAACCGGTGAAAGATCACCATCATTTTCCTGTTGTGTTTTCTGCAGAATGAATATATGAAAGATGATTTCTTCATTAAAATTGAAACGTGGCACAAACCAGACTTGGGAACATTAGAAAATGTAAGTTTCAACTCTGCACTTGCAGTGCAGAAGCCCTTAGAAATGGAAATACTGTAAGTAGTTCTCTTTATTGTCATAAAAATAATCTCACCTATGTTGGACTAGTACCTGGCTGTACTAAGCAGGCTATGTCAAATTGAGGTGAAGCAAGCAACCAGCAACCAAACAGGCTTTCCCTGTCAGTCCCCTAGCCTTGACACTTGAATGGATTTTGATGAGTTGCTGTTTTTATTAACAACTCTTGTTTATCTGTGGTACTGGGAGACCATGGGTAAACAAAATTCACAGATAATCCCAACTCAATTTTAGCTATTAGTTTGCCATTTACATTGCTTTCATCTCAAACTATTTACCAGAGGTGCTTTCATAGCAGAAATAATTGCTTTAAAATTGTTACCGCCACTCCACTTTGCTGGGATAAGAGTTGACGTTAGAGAAATGGCCAGAAGGCAGGAAGAGAAGGTTGTTTGAATAATTTACAAAAACATTGACAAGCTCCTCTCTTCACATCTTTATTAGTTGGTGCACATTTAAGAATATCTAAATTTCAAGAGTATCAATTAGAACTCAAATGTAATCATTAACTTTTGGTAAGGTTTGCCATAGAATATAGTAGAGCATCTGGTATGGTTTGATGCCGTTGGCCCTGTGGTCCTCAAAAGTGTCCTTGTTGGACGAGCAGCATCCATACATTATCTGTGGACTTTGCCAATACTCAGGCTCCACCCAGGAGCTGCAGAATCAGAGTCTCTGGGGGTAGGGTCTAGCAGACTATTTTCTTTGCAGTTGAGAACTACTGTCCAAGCCATATGATACACTGTTATACGAGAGTAAGTTAATGGCTGTGGTAAATTCTATTCCTGGTGTTGTATTACTATGCTTTTATGTTATGGACGCAAATTAATACAATTTTTGAATTTTAATTTGCAGTGTTTGACTTTCTTTCAAGTGATTATTTGACATTTCATATAGTTTTTCATAGTATGGCTCTAAAGTTTGAATGATAATGGTTTGGTATGTTTTGATCTGTGTATGATTTAATCTGCCATTTTCAGCATTCAAGTGGGCGTGTCTTTGGCAGTTTTTAAACAATTTTTAATTGATTTATAGATGAAGTTTCAGAAATAAATGATGGAGCAGCATGAAGTCTAGAGGAGTTGACATCATACTGAAACTGAATAGCTTTAGGATAATCAAATTCAGGAAAGATTTTAGATGATGTAGTGGAGCATCTTGAAATCTACTTAGAATGTCACTTTATGTTTTTATAGGTTTTAAGGATTTTGTTGGGTATCATTTGGGTTAAACATAGGTCACATAGATTTTATTATCTAAATCATCTCCAAGGACTACCAGAAAATAATAACAGTAAATTTTTGTTCATTTGGCAGCATCTTCAAACCCTCTCCCCCTTATTATTTGAGATTATAAGAGGTAACAAAAGATTTCT
Source organism: Arctocebus calabarensis (assembly GCA_963573935.1). NCBI lineage: Eukaryota > Metazoa > Chordata > Mammalia > Primates > Lorisidae > Arctocebus > Arctocebus calabarensis. The sequence continues at coordinate 23,546 of CAUYON010048101.1, forward strand.
AGATCTCTTAAGCTTTCAGATAGCTAATTTAATGAAATAGTAATTTGGATTTCTAAATTCCCCGTAATGTACCCTGAGAGACTTGAAGTAAAGATTTTATGTGTAAGTTAATAGTTTTATCTAACAAGAATAATCTAGCTTATTTTGTTTTCTTTGTCATTTATAGGTACATGGTTTAGATCCAAACATATGGAAAACTGTTGAAATTGTCCACATAGATATTGCAGATCGAAGTCAAGTTGAACCAGCAGTAAGTGTTAATTGGTTACATATCTAAAAATGATTTTCTTCCTTTTCTTTTATGGCTTGCTTTTCTACACTGAAATGAGCCTGGAATTTTGTAGGAGTCTGTGGATCAAAGAGATCAGAGAGTAAGAGAGAAGGTGGTTTGTTTTCTGTGTGGATTTTGCCTTTAAGAAATCACAGTATTCCTGGGATGCGTAGGTATGTGTTTTCATCAAAAAAGATAACAACTCTCATTGTTTATAGAAGAATGCTTCCTTGACCTTCGAATAATTTGGACCCTGGTGCTTTTCAAATTCTGTTAAGAAATTAAAAATTTAATTTACATGTAAGTTTCTATAACTCAGGGCAAAAGTTGTCATTTGTGGAAAATAGTTGGTATAGAGTATTTTAATTTAACAATTGTTTAGCTTTCTGTTTTGATTCTTATTAGATATAAATACTTGTACAGTAGGCTTTTGATTTAGTAAAGAAAATTTTTTATGCCACTTATACCTAATGCCACATTAAGACCCTAATCTTGACAAAGTTTGTGAATATTAAATCTATTCTTATTTTATAGTGTACTGGGTGCTGCTTTGGTTTTATGGTACCCTTTACTGGACTTTTTGCGTGTTAACACACCATGTTGGTCCTCTTCTTGCTGATGCTTGAGAGCTAAACCTTTGAAATTCAAGTGGCACCCTTGTTTCATCATGGCCAAACCATGGAACACACATGGACAGTGTGTTCTGTCAGTGTCCCCTTCCATTTCTATTTTTGGTGCTTATTCCTTGAACTTGAGCAATGTCGTAAGCTAAACAAAAATAACTCAAAACACTAAATATCTGGTTTTGCTGTTGAAATTTGAAGGTAAACCTTTTGAAACAAAGGTCTCTGACCTTTTCTCAGAAATCGCTAGGGTTGGGACTGCCGGCAATGGCCCTTTGCCAGGATGTGTCTAGTTTACTAGAGTCCTCTTCCTGCTTAGAAGTACATACACTGAGAGGGGACCCTTGTTCCAAAAGTTGGTAAATTTTGGTTATGTTGTGATTTGAAGTTGTTTCAAACTTAGGGATATTTCTACTAGGGACATTACTTAGGGAATTTTTTTATCCTTAGAAGTGAAATGGTATGTCTGTCACACCCTTGTGTTTCTCTTGGTGTCATTACATCCTTGATATATGTGAATGAACAATGATGGGAAGAAAAGTAATTAGTGAGTCAGTTAATAGCTAGGCCAGGATAGCTTTCAGGGCTGGAGAAGATCACAAGATGATTCTGAGCAGCAAGTATATCATGCCAGGATTCAGTACCCTGGGGAACGCAGTAAGATTATGTTGTTATGTTTGAAACTGCTGTGCTGCTGAACAAAATGGTTTCACTGACCCAGTCTTGTGGTTTGTAAGCCATGACGGTCACCAACAGAGTACAAGTGACCTTTGGTTTTGCTGGGGGCATAAAAGTAGTTCCTTGTTCCCATCCTCAGGCAAAGATGGGGCAGTCTCAATGTGTGCAGGCATAAATGTAAGTGGAAAGAACAGTGTAAGGCAAATTGTTCAAGAGCCCTGGAGGCTCTGGTTCCTATTCTTCCCACTCCAGCACACTTGGGAGAGGATGCATGACAATAGCACTTGAGGTGGAGGCTCTGGGTGGAAGACACAGCACATGCAGAGGCTGAGTAGGTGGTTCTCGGTATGGAATGACGATGTTTGGATAGGTTGTGAAAGCACATGGATTGGGCCCAAGTGCGAGGCTTTGGCCCTATGACTGAGGTGACTAAGAACATATGTACCGACCCTAGGTGAACTTCACATTTAAATTCTGAGGCTCTGCCACCTGTTGGCTGTTTAATCTTGGTCAGGTTACTTAATTCTCTGTGCCTGTATTATTTTGTATAATTATCTCAGGATTACATGTGAGTGCTAGAGCAGTTCCTAATTTATTAGATACTAGCCATCGTTTCATTACCATTAGCTATAGTTGTATAAGAGTTCTGAAAGTCTACATTTACACTAAGCATTATTTGTGGAGTAAATATTCATAGCTTCCATTTTCCAAGCTATATTTTAGATATTGATAAGATATAAATTTATTTTAAAGTATATTGAATTCACAGTAGTGTTTAAACTTGTGATAAAATACAAATAAAATTCACCATTAAACCATTTGACAACATACATACAGTACAGTGGCATTAAATACATTCACCATGTTATACAACTGTCACCACTGTCTAGCTCCAAAACATTTTCATATCCTCAAAAGGACACTCTGTACCAATGAATCACTCTCCACTACTCTTTCCTGGCAGCCTTCGGCAACTACTAAGCTGTTTTCTTTGTTTAGGGATTTGCGTATTCTGGATATTCCATATAAATAGAATCCCACAATATGTGGTCTGCTTTATCTGGCTGCTTTGTTATACCTGTACTTAGTGTACATTTTCAAGGTTCATCCATGTTGTAACATGTGTCAGTACTTCATTCTTTTTTGCAGCTGAATAATCTTCCAGCATATGGATGTGCCACATTTTGTTTATACATTCATCCATTCGTGGACATTTGGGCTATTTCTACCTCTTGGCTATTGTGAATGGCCACACGTTTGTGTCACAGTAGCTCTTAGGTTGTGAGCTTTCTCATTTGTGGATAATAAAAGTACAACTGATATCATGTAGGAGTTGTCTCACTTTTTGATGTGAAAAAAGAATTTTGGTAGACATTTTTCTGTTATAAAAAGTTAGAAGGGAACTGTGGTAGCAGAGGTACCCTTGATGGTTTTTCAGAGCATGGCACTCTCTGAGGATGTGTAAAGGCTGGGGTGGGTGGTGGCAGGAGAGCCCCGGGCCTTAGGGCCAGACCCCCATTCCAGGGAGGACATGATGGTGAGACATAGTGGCCCAGGGACGGTGGGTCTGCTTTTTTCATCTGCACATCCTTATCCATCCACTCTCTTGACAGATTGTTGCCCCATGCTCTTTCCCCTCAGGTTAACCCCATTGTTTTGGCCTTGAGTAGTTAATATTTCTTTTAGGATTACCTTCTCTTCTAAACACCTGGACCAACTGAAGATCATTTCTTCTTATCAGAGACAATTTGGTTTTCTGTTCATTTAGTTTGCTCCTTTGATTCTGCTCTTTTATGCAGTTTTGTTACTTGTAAATACTAGTTTGTGCTGGGAAAAGGAAGAAAGCATTCAGAACGTGTTTATGATTCTCACATGGCAGTGCTGTACGCCTGCTCATTGTGTACGCATTGCTGTGGTACCTGGCTAAGATTGGCACAGTGCCCACCAGGGTCCTAAGACTGAGTGAGATAAGCCCAGTACATCAAAATAATTAACAAGTTGCAGAAGCTTATGTGTGGTTCACAGAGTTGCAGGATTTCAGAGAAGAGAACAAGTAATGTGTGAGGACAGAGATCAGAAAAGGTTGAATGAAAAGTCTTCAGACATGAAGATGAGTGGGGTTTTGATGGGTAGAGCAGTCATTATAGTTTTCCTTCTTGCTCTCAGTGATCTGACACATTTTTTTTTTCTCTCTCTCCTTTCCAAATAGAAATTGAATGTCAGAGGGAACAGTCTTTTTACTATTAACTAGCCCTTATCTTCCCACCTCCTACAAGAGTGCCTAAGATATAATAGGTACTCAATGAATGCGTGTTACGTGATTGAAGGACTTGTAGTTGTGCAGACTAGAAATGAAGGTACAGGTGCATTGTGTTAACACTTAGTACCTACCTGGTCCTCTTTGGTTTCAGACTGTGCTTTGCATAATACCAAGAGTTTCTTGGCACTCCATACTTTGGAACAATCAAATTAGGGGACAGATAAGTTCCTGCCCTCCCTCGTATCAGCATGACTCTGCTTGTCTATCTGACATTAGCTTTGCCTATAAGATTTACTTTGAACACACAGTTCTACAGCTATAGAAAGTATGGTTTAAAAACTAACCTCCCTCTTTTATAAGTGAAGAAACTGAAGCCCAAATAAACTAGCTGCTTGTTGTTTTTAGCTAATGCCAGAAGTCTTCTGTCCAGATTGCTTTTCAAACTGATCTGTACTGACGCTGTCCTGTGCTTCCTGTCCCAGGACACTGTTTGGCTTCACCTCCCTTCTGGGACTCCTTTTGTCTGTCCAAAACCTGTGTGTCTTTCAGGATCTCGTTCAGAACTCACTTCCTAGGGAATTCTAGGGAGATTTCACCCAAATTGGTAGCAGTCTTGCCCTCTGCTGAATTTCAGAAGCTGTCATTCATTTCATTGATGTATTTTCCTCTCTGTTTAGCAACCTTTCCCTTTTCATAGAGTGGGTATTTCATAAATTTTGGTCATATGAACCTCATGAGCTTGAGAATAATGATGAAACTAACCTATAAGAGTGAAGAGTTTGGACTGGAGTATAAAATCGGTTTGATGGTATTTTGATAACACCTAGGTTGGCAAGAAGTGAAGATTAGAAACAGTCTGAAGTCTAAATGTTTTTCCATCAATCAGGAACTGAAGAAAAACTTTGTGATATAACCACTTGATGGAGTTCAGTGCAGTCATTAAAAGGGAGTGAGCTCTATTTTTACTGATAGAGAATCTTTCCCAAGATAATTTGGAAAGAGAAAGATAAAAAAGTATGTTTGCTTCTAGTTGTAATGTTTTAAAAAGGAGAAAACATTATCTTTATGTGTGTATACATATTTGCTTACTTATGTATAGATGGTCAAGAAGAAAGCATAAAATGCTGGTAATAGTAATTCCCTTGACAGGAAAGAGGTGGTGGAAGAGTTGTGGTCTGGAAGATGTGTGCATTGGATTGGAGGGATGTTCTCCTCTCACTGACTGTTAGTTTCTCACTGCTGCATAACAAATCACAAATTTAGTGGTTATGTAATGGAACTGACATCCTATCACTTTTGCCATAGTCTGTTGTTTAGAAGCAAGCCAGAGGTTCTGTTTGCACTTAGGGGAAGGGATTATATAAGAGTAGGGGGGCGGCACCTGTGGCTCAAGGAGTAGGGTGCTGGCCCCATATACCAGGTATGGCAGATTTAAGCCCGGCCCTGGCCAAAAACTGCAAAAAAAAAAAAAAAAAGAAAGAAAGAAAAGAGTAGGAGGTATCACCTTACAACAGTGATCCCTAATTTTTTTGGCACCAGGAACCAGTTTCATGGAAGATAATTTTTTCACGGATGGTTGGTGGGGGTTGGGGGAGATCTGACAGGAGGTGGAGCTCAGGTGGCAATTTGAGGGATGGGGAGAGGCTATAAATGGAGACAAAGCTATGCTCATCCACTACTCATCTCCTGTGTGGCCCAGTCCTAACAGGCCACAGACTGGAACCCTTTTGGCACCAGGGACTGGCTTGGTGGAAGACATTTTTTTCTTCCATGAGACGGGAGGTAGAGCTCAGGAGGTGATGCTTTGGGGCCAGATTCCTCGCAGGCCATGGACCAGTACTGGTCCATGGACTGGGGGTTGGGATCTGTGGCCTTTGAGTACCTCTGTCCTACCAGCAGCTAACTTTTAGTGCCTAAAACTGGCTTAAGGATTGGAGTGGTATTAGAGTTAAGAGCTTAGTAACTTCGAATAGACAAGTGAAGTGGGTGCAGGATCCTTTGGGGGTGGGCCTGCTTTCCATGGATTGGGTCTCCTGTGAGAACTGGGAAAGCTGGGGTGGATTTGAGGCATTGAGGCAGAATCCCCTTCCCAGATTTGCTGAGTAGCCTAGAGCAGGGCTCCAGAGAATGGCTTGTGGAGGCCCAGTTTGGATGGGGACTAGCGCTAATGGTTCGATTCTACTGTCCTCCCACACCTCCATTCAGCCCCCAGCTCTCATTCTGCAGCTTGGTTGAGAGCATCACACTCTCCCTGCTTTGTAAATAGGGACTGATCTCCTTTCACAAAGCCACCATCATGTCTAGGCCTTTGCTGTGAGGCTGTGGCTGTGCTCTACCTTTGTTTTTCCCCAGACTGCTTTTATGATGTGAGGGCAGTACCTTCTTCTGTGTGGAAGATAAGGTGTCTCCCATCTAATGCTCATCTATTTAATGGTAGCACCTGAAGTGAAGGATGTGGTTACCTATATAGTTGTGAAATACTCAGAAATTTGGCAGATCATGTCTCTAGTCCTTCCCAGTTTAAAAGTTTGTGATAAGATTTGGCCTTTCATTTCTCCAATAAATGTATTGGTGGTGATTTGGGGGGGAAAAAAAAGAGAGAGAGAGAGAGACCTTCTGAAGATGTGATCTCTCAAAACTTCATACTTGGCACTTCGACTCCTGGAAGTTTTACTTTGACTTAATTTAGCAACTTTTCGTTCTGTTTTTAATGAATTGCTATGTTTTTCTTTGAGTGAACTAATAAACATTAAGTGGTTGAGTTTCTTTCCTTCATATTACTTGCTTAAAAAAAAATAAAACCATTACATTAGTAATTTATTGGGTTTTTTTTTTTTTTTTTGAGTCTCACTTTGTTGCCCTGTGTAGAGTGCTGTGGCATCATAGCTCACAAACTCTTGGGCTCAAGTGATTCTCTTGCCTTAGCCTCCCAAGTACAGATGCCCGCCACAACCCCCTGCTATTTTTAGAGATGAGGTCTTGCTCTGATTAAGGCTGGTCTCGAACTTGTGAACTCAGGCAGTCCACCTGCCTCAGTCTCCCAGGGTGCTAGGATTATAGGCTTGACAGGCCTACATTAGTAATTTAGAGAGAGTAATTAGCCAAGTCCTCTCAGAATAATGAATGTAAAACCCAAGAATTTGAAAGTGAAGCTTGAATCTTTTAACTCCACCTGGTGGGGTTTTTAGTTCCTGCAGGTGGGTTTAGTACGACACAGCTTTAGACATTTAATTTCTAGTGACTATTGATTACTTCTAAGGTTTAGCTCTCTCTGTTGGGTTGTCAGATGGCTTGTATGCTACTCTTGTTATAGACTTGATGTTTTTTGGTCCTGCTTATGAACTGTACTTCACCATGCAGACTAGGGATGTGATACAACCCATGTTGTAACTGATTACTTAGATGGATGTTTTGACAGGTTTACATAATTGAAGGGTGACAATGTCACAGTAACTCTAGGAATAGGCATTTGTTGTAAAAATTCTTTTCCTCATTGTGACCCAAGGTCACAAAGTAGTTTGCTTCAGAAATCATATATATTTAAATATATAGGTTATTAGGATTTTTGTTAACGACTTGTGGGATGTCTATATATGACTATTGCTGTAGACAGTGTTTTCTATAATTTCCTAGAAAGACACAAGCCTAATGAAACAAGCTGAATGGTCTGGGTTTTCTGCATAAATGCCCCTACCTACTCTGTTTTGGCCCTTTAGAATGTATCCACCATACAAAACAGATTTCCTGCTTTAAGAGAAAGTTGTATTGTAGCAAAGTATAATTAAGATGTTATATTCTTTAAGAAGGAAGAGTCCTTCTGTCTGACGTCCCAGCAATCACTGAGCACACTGTGCTCCAGCAGGACGGCACATTTACTTACCCCAACTCCCTCCTTCTCCCTCTCTCCACCTTGTTTTAAATCTAACCCAGGTGTTATTCCTGAACAGCCATCCTCTGTAAATTGGGTGCCTCCTGGGAGCCAGGACTATACTGTACTTCTCATCATTTCCATGTTTCCAGGACCTAGCAACATGGTGTGAGCTTTTTAGTAAAGGTTTGGAAGATCACCAGTTAACAGAATTTTTGTCTGTATTGAAAAGAAGAAGAAAAGGCAATTTAGAGGGGTTGTTTTTATTCAAGTAGTAAATGAACAAAATACTACTTTAAGTCTTTACTTATCCTAGATGATGAAATATATGTGATGCGCTTTCAATTCTAAAAATTCTTAGCATTTCTAAATGAGGGAATAAATAGCTTTCTGGTCAGATTAAAACTGTTTTTTAGCTAGATCTAACGCAGCAAGAGTCAAGGGAGAAAACACCAGACTGTATATTTTAAAGTTTTTTTCAATTTCTAAAGTTGTCATTGATAACATACACAAAAGTTGGAGATTCTTTCAATGTCCTGATGAAATGCACATGCATATCTTCAACTCATTTTCAAAATACACACAAATGAGTCAGTTGACATCTGCTTCTTTTTTTTAAGGTATAAATTTGAATCTGGCCCTTTTTAATCATCTCCAGCACTTTGTCTAAGTAGCTTTCCATGATTTGTATACAAAAGTCACTTCCCAGGAGAGGAAGACTCTTTAAAGTGTAAGCTGAAGTGTACACACGATTAACATCAGAGAGACCTTCGTTTTTGGAAGTAATTTGAAAGAAAATGAGCATGCTTTAAAAAAAAGAAAGAAATTGGAACCACATTTTTAGGTATTTAGGTGTAACAAGAAAGGATTGTATCAACTTTCCTCTGCAGTATGTACTATGTGATTTCATTTTTATAATTTCTGAGGTGCCTTTTTTGGTATAAAAATGTTTAATTCAAAATTTGAAGGCTTACACATCTAAATATGATACAGGTTAGCATCTAAGTCAGCAGTTCTCAACTTGTGGGTCATGACCCCTTTGTAACAATGAAAATACATCCTGTTTATCAGATATTTATTTACATTATGATTCATAACAGTAGCAAAATTACAGTTATGAAGTAGCAATGAAAATAATTTTATGGTTGGGATCACCACAACATGGGGGACTGAATTAAAGAGTCTCAGCATTAGGAGGCATTAGGAAGGTTGAGAACCACTGATCTAAGTGATTTTTGAATGGCAGTAATAAGCAAATATTAGTGATATAAAGGTGCTAAATTGTTTCAGAGACGCGGTTTAAAAATATAAATCTATTTCATATTAAAATGTAGACAATTTAAAGAGGGAATAGAATTTTGTTTTAACACTTTTGAGTGTAATGTTTTAATTTGTGGTGAAAGAAAGATTTTTCCCCAATGAGACATTTCAAAAACCAGGAGGGTTTTTTTGTGACCATGGTAGAGTTTTACTGAAGATGATCCTCCTGAGAGGAAGAGACCCAAGCTGGAAACCTGTGTGCTGTGTTGTTTCTGGGTCACAGAAAGGATGTGCAGGATGTGCTCTGATGGGTGGGGCCTGTTCTGTGGGCTACCCGGTCAGCTTGTTGTATTTTTAAGATAAAGCTCAGATTTCATTCATAACTGTCTTCCTTCTTTTTGTCCTTTTGAATCTCTTCCACCTCAATTATTACTCTCATGCCCCTCATCCTTACCTGCCCATGAGTATAATTTCCATTGTCTTACTTACCCCAAATCTTCATTTTTTTTATTCGATCCTTCTCTCCATTTGCATATAACCCCTTGAGGGTAATGGGGCAGGGTTGGGGGTGGGCTGTTTCATAATTGGGCTCAGTGCTGCAGTCCCCTCTGCAGCCCTCGTGGTAGCCAGACAACGTTCCCTGGGCTGTGGTCCTGCCACTGCGGGGACTCTGGACTGCTCTACCTCATCTCTTTTTCTTCCCTGTAGAAAAATTTCTTGTGAGCGGCATTTTCAGCACCAGTGTGTGTGGCAAAATTGTGGATTCATTCCCTAGTCACAGTTCTGCCCTTAATATCCCAGAGGACTCAGGCACGCCCAGGTGAGAGGTTGAGGCTGCTGGTAAAAACAGGTTCAGTCTCCCTTTCAAGACCTGGAATCACCTCTGCTGAGTCCAGCTCCCTCAGCCTTCCCTCAGTTTGGTGTGGTCTCCTTTGGGAGAACACCCTCACCACAGCGCTTAGGTAGGGTGTCAGTCCTGGGCTAAGTCTATTCACCAGTTCTCTTATCATTCCTTTGGAAATTAGGAGGTTCTTTTAGATTTAGGGAATCTAGCAAACTTAGAGCTTGCTAGTGGCTAATTTCAGAGCTTGTCTATCAAAGCTTTTAGTTAGGACTCAGGTCAGAACTCCAGCCCCTTTACATTCATTCCTGTTCCGCACATAGGCAATTTATTAGAAATATAAATTTGTAGCCCCTTTCCTGTTTATATTCTCTGGAATAGGGCTCTATCTCGCCCCACAGGTAACTCCTACATGTGCTCACCTTTGTGCTCTAGTACACGATGAACATGAAGATTGTAGGGGACGTTTGTAGTGTAGACTCCCTTACAGGATTTTAGCAGAAAGAATCTCCTTTAGAGGGCATGGTCACCTTTATTTTCACCTTTATTTTTACTGTTAAGGAATTTGTAGCCCAAGGATATGCTATAACTTTCCCTACCCATGTAATTAGTGGAAGGGGAGCCAGGACTGCACTGTAGTCCGGCTGATTTTATTTCTGTCTTTCTAGAGTATCTTCTTATTAGATAATGTTCCTTTCTTTGTAATGTGTTGAATAACACTAGTCTTAATTTATTCAAAGGAAACAATCAACTGTCCCTTCTTCCACCTGTCTTCGCTAGTCCCCTAAAATACCAGTTTTTGTGCTGAACTCTGACATATTTTGAAGTTGTAGAATAAAAGGATTGGAAACCCAAAGGTGTGTTTTGATGTGGGTACTCATAGAGAACGTGACTCAGATATTTTCTCATTTGTTTATTTAATAAAACATTTTTTCTATGTTGGTATGGCAAATATCTTTCTAGTTAAAGGAACAACTATCTGTGTTTAAAGAGAGTGCAAAATTCTTAATCAGTAAATGCTAAAATATTTTTAATAAGAGACTTGGAATTATTTTGTTCCAACTGTTGCTGGTACCACATGTGGGTGCTGAGGACCCCTCCATTAGAGGGCTATTTTCTTACATGGACTAGTACTAGGCACCAGGCTACGAAGTTCAAAGGCTTATCAGAGCTGAGAGATTTGGAGTTTTGCACTTTACTAAACGAAACAGCAATTTTAATTGCATGTCAGAAGACTATAATGGGATTTTGAGTTCATCTAAATGGTGTCTCTGAGCCCTTGTAGAAATCCCAGGATAATCAAAAATTTTAAGGGTGCTGATATCAAAGAAGATGAATTGGTTTTTAAAGTTTATGCTTTTTGCTTCTTGTTTCCACCAGTGACCATTTTACTCTTTGGATATCATCCATTTGGTGGGTATGTTTTGGTAAGCAGAATAATGTCTCATTTTAGTTGAAGTCAGGACTATGTGAAGCCAGTAAGTTCCAGATTTTCTGAAATTGCATTTGCCTTTGGAAATGAACATACACGATTTGCTCATTCATATCTTTGGCTCTTTTCGCTTTGAACATACCATTCACACTTTTGGCTTTAAACCACAATGTGTATTGTTTAAATAAAGGTATTTGTGCTCTTTTAAAAAATATTTTCTCCTAAATGTTAGTCTTGGCAAGCTGATGAAACTTGGTTTAATTTATTTAGCGGACTCTTAAAGGCATGTAAGTTTTGGCCACACCGTAAGCAGTACTTGTTACTTGTCCTCTGAGAAGGATTTGGTGTTTCTTTTCTTTTGATCATAATATTCTGTGAGACTATGCCCACTTGTTACATATTTGAGTAGATAGTTTTGTTATAACATATGCTTTACTTGTACTGGCTTTAGAAAAAACTATATTTCGCAGACATCTTACATAAAATGCACTCTAATCTTATAATATTAAAGCTTTTTCTCTTCAAAATAAAAAAAGATGACATAACTAGAAAAAGTTAAATACTAGTTTAAACCATGTGAAATTGTGAATATTTGTCAGTTTTGAGCCTTAGAAATGACATGTTCTTATGGGTCAACCTAACATATCCTCCTTTGGTAAATGATACCCTAGAAGGGCAGGACTGACCGTTGCTCCATTTGTTCTCTTTCATAGCTTTCAAGAAGCTTCTGCATTTTGGATTTAACATTTGTTCCAACTGTTGCTTCTTATTTCCTAAGAAGGGCTTTCTGCTTCTTGGAGCTATGCACTGGCTACCCAGTTCTTTAGATCTGAAAAGAGCTTTTGTTTATTAGAAGTCTGTGGCTGAGATCCAGCAAGTTCTGGGAGAGCCTATGGTTGCCAAATGCTGCTTTGGTCTTTGGCTGTACGACACCTGATCTCAGTAGAGTACCTCTTCCTTTTGCTGTTAAAACCTAGATATTCATTATTACCTTAGAAGTTTCTAACTTAATCACTAGTGTATGTCAGAGTTCCAAAAGCTCTTAATGAAAGTATGTGCATTATAAAGATGTGAGAATTGTGAATCAGCTCCTAGCGGGTGATGAATGCATGTAATAGTAGCCTCCTTGAACTAGAAGGGGGGGAAAAACCCTCAGATACCTTGAGGCAGCAGTGATTTTGCTTATGCTTAAGAAATTTCCAAATGTTCATCTCACCTTTGCTGTGTTGTGAGATCACGATGTTTTTAGTAGTAAGTTGGAGATTTTCTCCCCATCCTCAAAAAAGATATAAATAAATGTAGAATTGTTCCTATTAAAAACAAATGTGTAAATGTTTCCCACTTTATTCTGCTGTCTTACATGGTCAAGTACTTTTCAGATCACTTCCCCTAGTAGTTGTAGAGAATGTCCAGTATATTTAAAGGCATAGTTGGATGGCAGTGCCCTCTTGTGGGAAGATAACATAATTGTTTATTCCCTGCTTTTTTAAGTCTTAGCAAGCATTTTAATACTTAGGTTAGAAAATCTGTATGTGTAAAGATTCTGCAAAAAAAAATACTTTCTCACTAAAACCGTTATTAGTGTTTATTCCTAATTTCTCTCTCTCACATTTTAAAAGTAAAAAAGTAAGGAAGGTAGAGGTGGTGAGATATAAGGTAGAATTTGCTCCTTGGGTTGGGAAAAATTCTCTGATGAGAGTCAGGAATTTTCTTTTCTTGAGACAGAGTCTCACTTTGTGTCTCTTGGTAGAGTGTCGTGGCGTTATAACTCACAGCAACCTCAAACTCAGGCTCCAGTAATTCTCTTGCCTCAGCCTCCCAAGTGGGCGGAGGCGCCTGCCACAACGCCCCTTGCTCTTGCTTCAGGCTGTTCTTGAACTGGTGAGCTCAGGCAATCCACCTGCCTCGGCCTCCCGGAGTGCTAGGATTACAGATAAGAACCACCACTGTGCCAGGCATAGGAAATGTTTTTGAGCAGCTAATGACAGATATTTTTAAAGAAATTATTATAAACATCTCCAAGTTTTTAAAGTTCATTGTATATAAAAGCCTCTTTTTAGCAATGTAAACTCTTTTGGGGGGGAAAGTTCTGTAGGCTGAGAAGGAGCCAGGATCCCTTCAGGTACTTGAATATAATCAAATGGTAAAGTGTAACTTACATTTTTGTAGTAAGTATTCTGGTTGGCTTTGGTGTCAGATGGGGTGGCATGAATCCCAGCTCTTCTGCTCAGTAATAGTGGACTTGGGCAAAGAATTTCACTAATCCAACCCCAGTGGTGGTAACAGTACACTACCTTTATTCCAAGGTTGTGAGGGGTGAAGGGTAGGTGGGAGACTGCGTGCCTGGCATACAAGTAAATGCTCCAAAAATAGTAGCAGAATGATGCTACTTGGATTTTGCTCTTGCTATTAAAAAATGCTTAATTTCTAAAGTATTTTTTTCTTATTTAAGGTTTATTATATTGATGCTAATGGGTTAAATGGGATCCTGGGACTTAGAAGCTGAAGGCCAAATCAAGAACCAACATTTTTCTAGAGAAGGCTTACTCTATGACTTTTCAGTAGGATGCACCCCCATTTTAGTTTAAGGTGTTTGATGTAATTATCATTTATGGAAACAGATATATTTTGTAAATAAAACTCTCCTAAACATACAACTTAATATTTCAGGTATGTGAAATATGATTTTAAAATATGTTTAACAGATAAGCACTTAATGAAATCAACTTGTTAATGTTAAAATTTATTTCATTAGTGTCTAGAGTTTGCAATATCTGTTTTTAGTGCTAATATATTCTAATATAATTTAATACACTATTTTTAAATTTAATTTATAAATATGTATTAATTTTTAATAAATATAATGTATTTTTTGTGCATGAAACACTCAAGCCAAGTACCTCCCTTGAGAGGGTGGGGAGTAGTCCTGGGGCAGTTGCTTAGGGTAGCCCACTGGCTCTGGGCTGTCTAGGAATATTTGCTCCTCAACACCCAAGAACTTGACTTTTTTGGCCTCACCTGCCCATCTCACCCTGGAGCACAACTATTTGGTTTCTTTACTGTATTGCAGGATATGAAGGGTGTTACAGCAGGCTTTTATTCAGGTCTGAAATTCTGGTTTCTTCACTTTGTCTTTTAATTTATATCTTTCTAAAGGCTTTGGGGGGGTCTGCCTTCATAAACATGACAGTGTTGGTGATCTCTCATTGCGTAAAGGGTACATGAAGAATGGAGGAAGCAATTAGCCTAGCAGTGCTATAGCCTAGCAGTGCTCTAGGCTGCACCCACCTCTAGTGGATCAGAGTGGCCACAGTTAGCAGAGTTCTGTCACAGAGCTCTGTTGACAGCCCCTGCTCTTGCCACCTCAACTTGCCCAAAAACCAAGATCATCCTCACCGCCCCAGTACTCTGAAGGGTTTCTTTTGAGATTAGAGAAGTGTTGTGTTCAGGGCTATAGATTTGACTGCATTCCTCAGTTCTCACTGCAGTTCTTTAAAACTTCAGCTTTTAGGATTCATTGGTGGAAAGCCAGTAAGGATTAAGAGGGCTAAATTATAGAATATTTTTTAATGCAGTTTTGTTCCTTTGAGGTACCTTCAGTAACAGAAACTAGGCCAACAAGTTATTGACAATTAGTGATCCTTTGGGAATCTGCTTTAATGAATAGATAAGAATGATTTGTAATTAGCATAATAATTATATGCAAATGAATGCTTCAGAATTGCTCTAAAACACTTCTGAACTGTTTAAACAGCCCTCCTGAGATCTTGTTACTCTATTAATTTGTGTAGCAAATCTTTTTTTCATAGATCATGCAAAGATAAACTTCAGCCCAGCCCCTGTCCAAGTGATTATGAATTCTAAGGTGGTAGGACCTGAATTAATGAGATTTACTTATACTATATTAATGGTACTCTGTGGGAAACTGAAAGGTTGAGGAGTCACTGGGGAGATGTAATTAAAAATATAAAAGAAAGCTGCTTATTTGAAAATAACTGTTGAAATCAGTTTCTTAAACAAGTTAGTAAATGTTATTTCTCTTTATACCCATGTTATTTGCTAATGCAAAATTTAATGCAAACTTTTTTTTAATGGGCTCACCCATTGGAGTCTGGCTTTAATTTTGTCTGCTCTGGTTAGTTGTGTGTTTGCCATTAGAGTGAATGGTGATAAGATCCAGGAACTGCTTTATTACATATTTATTTATTTATTTTAGGTGCCAGGATACTGGAAAATTCAGGGCAGTGTTAATAAATGACCTTTGTTATTTATCTTCATATGTAATTCAGCTTTCATTCCATCCTGGGCTTCACTTTTAGGATGTGATTAGAGGAAATAAGCTTTGCTAAGTTGAACTGCAATACACGTGTATTTAGTGATTGTCTTTGAGCTGTTTGAACAGACACTTAGTAATCATCTTACACTAAAGGAAAGCATTTTATAACAGGCTGCAGGATCCTAATCTTTCCTTAAATTTTTATATTTACACTGTAAAATACCTCCTCTTGCTAAGAGTAGAGGGTAGCAGGTTAAGATTTTATATGAGCAGGTGTCAAGGAGTTGCTAATGCTTGTGGTTTGGGCGTTCTTTTCCTTGCTTTACACCTAGCCTCACCTGTGGTAACCCATGCATGGTTTTTTAAGCAGTTCCTGTGTCTGCTGCTTATCTGTTTTCCCTAAGCTGTCAGATTCCTATCAGCTTCCCCCCACACCCCTACCTCCTACTCACTTCCCCATTCATAATTATGACTTAAATCTGGGCTCAAGGATATTTAAGCTGGCTCAGCACAGATTTTGTACTTGCATTTTGGGGGACAGCCACTGTGCTTAAAGATTCATAAAACTAATATTCTTTGTCTTTGAAATGAATCTGGTTTCTATTGAGAATTTCTGTTGATAGCTATAGTCAGTAACAGATGTGCACCCAAGAGGTAGCACAACTTTTGTATTCCAGTGACAGAAAACAGTTATTGATAAGAATTTAATGAATGTATTACTGTGGCTCCATGTTGGAGCCACAGTAATCCATTTATTTACCATATTATATTTTATTTTGTTCTCCAAAGGGTATCTTGAATTTCCACTTGCTTTTTTTACTTAAACAAGAATTTTCAATTAAATAGAGTTGTATTAACACTAATCCGAATATACCTTATGCTGATACTATTGTATTTTTCTGTTGTTCAGGCATTATTATTGGTGGAACAAGTAGTGTCTAGGGACATTATACCTAACTTGATAATGATGGTTTTACTAAGCCCTTATCCTGGCCAGGCCTCTGGGCATTATACAGATAATTAAAATTGAATCATAAAAACATTTTGCGCACAATGCACCTTAGCAATAAGGTTTTTCTACTTTTAAACATGATTTAAACCCATTTTTAAAATGCATTTCCTTGGCCTAGTGAATTTGCTTGCTTTTTTTTTCTCAAGGATTACAGAGAGTGCATAGCAAATTCAGCCTTCAGAATACCCAGGAGCTGAAGACTCAAGTAGGCTACAGCTGTCTTCACCCACAGTATTCTAAAAGAACTAATGAGATGAGAAGTCTGCAGCTGGTGGCAAGCACAATAAACCATGAGCCAAGGGCTTCTCTTCATCAGAGCCTCCCCTTTCCCCATGGGATCCCAAAGGAGACAGAATACTAACAAAGCCAGCAGGCTGTCTGATTCCACACTATTGCTCATTTGCAGCTATAATTGGTAGGTGAGGTTGCATTCTGTATGCTGAAACTGTCATACATGAAGGAATATATTTGTTCATTGTGATATGGATATAAATCGGCCAGTTTTCAAATATAGAAAGACCAAACTAGATGCCCAACAATGAAATTGTAGCAAAGAAGGTACTGTTCAAAAAATTAAATGTTTCTTGTTAAAATAAAAAACTAAGGTTGTTAAAACTATCCCTGCTTCCTACTTTTTAATATCTTGCCACTTAATTCACCTGATTAAACATTTACGTATTCAAATTAATATAAAACAGAAATTTCTAGATTTTGACAAGATGCATTATTCTCATCTGTCAAGGTTAAGGGTGCTATTGTTAATAATGGGATTTTGTTACATTTTCAGTGTATCTTTAATGTTTACTGCTTTGTATTCAAGAGGAAAAAGCAGAGAGATGAAACTTAGTTTCATATGTATATGTGTGTATTTTACATACGTACACTTGTGCTTCATAGGAATATCCACTTTGCTGTTCTTGGCACTGCAGCTTCTAGGTGTTTTTGAAATGTGCTTTGATTAGCTGGCCTTTTTTGACACCTTTGTCATTGTTGTATATGGTATAACAGAATGTGCCCAGGACAGAGGCTGAGCTAGAGTTGAAGTGCTAGGATAGGTGAGCCATACTACCTCCTAGTCAGACTGTGGTTTCCTCATCTTTAAAATGAAGGGGCTTAGGTGGTATTCAAAGTTCAGATCACCTCTATGATTCTGTGAATCCACAGTTCAGAAAAGCATCTCAGTGAATAGCTAATACTGGTAATGAAGGCTTAGACATGCACTTTGGGGAACAGTATGTTAGGTCCAGAGCAGAAATGTTTTAAAGTATTTAGTTAATTAATCTTTGTCAAATAGGTATTGAAAAATCTCTAAAGCTGTCAGCCTGATAAGAAGAAGGGCTTAGGAAGGTGGAGGAATGTTATCAGGGAAGTCTATCCAATTCATCCTCTGACATTGTCACTTTCACTGGTGCCATAATCATGTTTTGGCTTATTAATTTACTCCTACATGAAAATAATTTATGCTGGCCACAGTTTAGACCAAACTCTGTGTTTTTTTTTTTTTGTAGAGACAGAGTCTCACTTTATCGCCCTCGGTAGAGTGCTGTGGCGTCACACAGCTCACAGCAACCTCTAACTCCTGGGCTTAGGCGATTCTCTTGCCTCAGCCTCCCAATTGCTGGGACTATAGGTACCCGCCACAATGCCAAGCTAGAAGCTCTGTCTTTTTAAGTTAGTTGTTTCTTGGTTATATACTACCCTTATTATATAATGTCACTGGTTTTTTTTACTCCTAATTCTAGTAGTGATAATTGTATATACTTTATCTTGTGAATTTTTTTTTCTTTTGGAGCAGGCAAGAACTATTCCAGAGGTAGTTCTTCAGTTTGTGTCATCAGTTCTAAAATTCTGCTTCCCTTTTTTCCTTTCATTATCTTAATATATCTAAAATCAAGAATTGTCTTCCAGTTATGGCTGAGCATTTTCGTTTTTAATAGCACACAAAATAATGGAGCATCCTATAACTGATGACCTCTTAGATTTAGGAAATGTAGTACACTGTTCAACTCATCCTTGCTACCTAATATGTCAGATTTTATTTTTTAAAAATAATAAAATACAAAAACAAGTAAAACAAGGACACTTGAGTGTCATATTCGTACAGCTCTCACACCCCAGTCAATAGTACAAAGGACAAACTATCCCCAAAGCAGTTAGACATCCCACGGAGAACTGCTCAATGAGTTATTGGTGGGGCTGTTAAGTAATCTTATATTTGCAAGCAACTACTAACTTCTAGACATCATTTATCAGTGACCTGTGACTTGCTTCAGCACAGATAGATTGGTTACTAACTAAAACCCTTTGGATTACTTTTATTCCTGAAATGTAATAAATTGGCACTATCCAGGCTTCTGGGCATTATACCTCTACATAGAATTTCAATTAATTAAAGTGAGGCAGATCATTTGATGCCAGGAGTTTGAGACCAGCTGGGGAAACAGAACCCATCTTTTTTTTTTTTTTGAGACAGAGCCTCAAGCTGTCACCCTGGGTAGAGTGCTGTGGCATCACAGCTCACAGCAACCTCCAATTCCTGGGCTCAAGAGAGTCTCCTGCCTCCGCCTCCCAAGTAGCTGGGACTACAGGCGCCCGCCACAACGCCCGGCCATTTTTTGGTTGCAGCCGTCATTGTTGTTTGGCGGGCCCTGGGGCTGGATTCGAACCCGCCAGCTCAGGTGTACGTGGCTGGCGCCTTAGCC
>CAUYON010048104.1:0-11143 GCA_963573935.1 Arctocebus calabarensis
CCTTTGGCCAACCTAACCAGAAATAGAAAAGTAAAATCTCTAATATCATCTGTCAGAAATGATAAAGGAGAAATAACAACAGACACTTCAGAAATTCCAAAAATCCTCAATGATTACTACAAAAATCTCTATTCCCAGAAATACGAAAATCTGAAGGAAATGGACCAATATCTGGAAGAACGCCACCTTCCTAGACTCAACCAGAATGAATTAGAAATCTTGAATAGATCTATATCAACTACTGAAATAGCATCAACAATATGAAATCTCCCTAAAAAGAAAAGTCCTTGATCAGATCCAAATTCTATCAAACCTTTTAAGAGGAACCAGTGCCTATATTATACAATGTTTTCCAAAGCATCGAAAAAGAAGAAACACTTCCCACCACATTCTATGAGGCAAGTATCATCCTTAGACCCAAAATAGGAAAGGATCCATCAAAGGATTAAAATTATAGACCAATATCATTAATGAATATTGGTGCAAAAATATTCAATAAGATCTTAGCAAACAGAATTCAACAACACATCAAAAAATTTACACACTATGATCAAATTCTTTTTATTCCAGGGTTATGGAATAAAAAGAACTGGCAGCAATATTTTTACTTATTTCAATTACTCACAGTTAATATGAAATTACACCCATATTATTGGGGACTTGTATTGATATTAAGTAAATAACCAAAGTTTGCGTATATTTAGGGCAAACCGAGGACTGCCTCTATGGAACAGAAAAATGCTGGCCTGTTAATCCCAGCACTTTGGGAGGAAAAGGGAGGTGGATTGCTTGAGCTCAGAAGTTAGAGATCAGGCTGAGCAAGAGTGAGACCCCCATCTCTACTAAAAAGAGAAAAACTAGCCGGGCACTCAGAGGCTTGAGCCTAAGAGTTTGAGGTTGTTATAGAAATGTCTTAACACAATAACTAAAAATGCCATGAAATGTATGTTAACCAGTTTGATGAAAATATTTCATATTGTATATGAAACCAGCCTATTGTACCCCATGATTGCATTAATACACAGCTATGATTTAATACAACAAACAAACAGAAAAAATTTCAGGTTGCTGCGAGCTATAACACCAGGGCATTCTGCCCAAGGTGACAGATTGAGATTCTACCTAAAAAAAAAAAAAGGATAAGTTGGATAAATTCAGAAAACTTGTCTAAAGGTAAGGCATTTAAGTCTTGTTGCCATTTACCCTATATTTCAACAACAGGAACTTTGCAGAATATACTTGTATCTGTCATGTACTAGTGAACTAGGAGTGTCAAAGGTTAATTTTACTCACTTGGGGGGATCTAATTATCTATTCTGTGAATTTGGGACAGAAATAGAAGCTATCCCAAGTTGCTCTACTGCACAGGGACAATAATTTAGGAGTTTTATTGTGATTTTTAAAACTCAGAAACAATATTAATATTTTTCTGAATCAAAGATCTACTTTAACCACTATTATTGTACACTGAAAGCTTCTGAAAACTTATTTTAGTCAAATTGATTGTTTCCTAATGTATTCAAATGTACAACGACCAGGCAGTACAGCATGTATGTGCACAATTTATATGGTGTTGAAGTCTTTTAGACAAAAACTACACTTGTTTGAATCTTAAGTAAGATCAAGTTTCTTTAATATACTTTCTTATTTTTTCCACTTTTTTAAAATTCATAACTCACTGGCTACATACATATAGTATTGCACAAATTATACATGGATCAATGATTATATTAATGATACAAAGTCATGAGCATTTATATAAAACTACCACTTTAGGTTTTGGTGCATTGTGTGCCAGGTATTTTAGTAAGTAAAATCAAACAAAAGAACTCAGCTAGTCAAATTCATGAGAATGAGCTTTCAGGAAAAACATACACGTCATCCTACAGAATATATAATATGTCAAACCCAGGAAAATCAGTAACTAAGTGTCAAAAGGCACACTTTAAAATAAAAGCTGATAACAAAAACGTTCGGTTAAAATATTGTTTAAAAACGTCAGCAATTGGACTGAGGAACCAGAAAGTGTGTGCATATTGGGAATTTTAAGAAAAGACCCCCCCATGTTTTCCTTCACAATTCTGACTACATTCCCAGGAATTCTGGATTGCTACAATGTCTTCCCTGGTAGTATAAACCACTGTTTCAAAGTTTAAAGGAACAGGATGGTAATTCACATAAAAGAGTTTTAAAATAAGATTCTTCTCACTCAAAATAAAACTAATATGATCTTCATCAAATTAAAAATAAGGTCTATCAGTATGTTGACCAGAAAAAAAGCCAGTTCACCATTTACCTTAACAACCTGCCTCAGAGGGGACAGCAGTAGGAAGGGGAAAGTGGTGGAGTTCCCACTCACCCCGGAGGGTAGATGAAAGCCCATTGGCCTCCTCACATACAGAACTGAGCAGGGTGGCTAAACGGCTTCTAAGAGACTTTTCCACTAAAAAAAATCAATGTCAGCCTGAGATCTCATTTTGCCTGGACATTAAGTGAGGCAAATGAAATGGATTTAGAAAGAAGTGGTTCAAGTATTTGCTACCATCACTATAATTCAAGAAAATCCTTTGTCAGTACTGTTAAAGGGCATGGAAATTTATGTCCAACAATGAAAATTTTTTATTTATTTATGTATTTGCAGTTTGGGGGCAGGGCTTGGTTTGAACCCACCACCTCTGGCATATGGGCCTAGTGCTCTACTCCTTTGAGCCACAGGCACCGCCCAGAAATTTTTGATAAAAATGTAAACAGGCTATTGAAAAATTGGGTGAAAAATAATGCACCACCATGCTACTGTCAGCAGACCGGACTGCCTATTTCTGAATTTTAGGAGACACAAATTTAATTGGGAAAAATGCAGGGGGTGATGCACTTTTAAGGCATTCAGTTCATTTCATGAACAGACTGACGGGTGCCCAGGAAGGCAAATCCAATAAAACTGAAGCTAAAAGCAAGGGTACAAGACACAGCTAAGTGCAGGGTAGGAACTTCTTTCTTTACCACAAAAGAAAAATAAATAAAAATAATCCAAAGAGAGTGATGACATTTCATCTCTTGTCCCCTACAGAGAATCCAAATAACACTTCTTCCTGAATCTAACACACTTGCTTCATTTCTTTCTTTTTTCTTTATCTTTTTTTTATTAAATCATGTTTGTGTACATAAATGCAATCATGGGGTACAATGTGCTGGTTTTATATACAATTTGAGATATTTTCATTGAACTGGTCGACATAGCTTTCATGGCACTTTCTTAGTTATTGTGTGCATTTATATTCTACATCTAGTAAGCTTCACCTGTACCTTTCTAAGATGCACCATAAGTGTGGACCCACCTATTACTCTCCTTGCACCCATCCTCCCTCCTCCGCTCCCCTCCCTTGCCCCTTTCCCCATGTTCTTATGCTGTAATTGGGTTATAGCTTTCATATGAAAGCTATCAATTAGTTCCATAGTAGGGCTGAGTACATTGGATACTTTTTCTTCCATTCTTGGAATACTTTGGAGGGGCACCGACCCCCCAACCAAAGCAAAGTGACATGGCCTCAGGTGTTCCCCAAGGAACATTGCCATAAGATGGAAAAACTCCTTTATCTGTGGACATGTTCACAGGAGGAAATAACCATAGGGCTTCGCAGGGTTGAAGCTGGGGGTTGGGCACTTGTACAGGTTACGGGAAAGAGGTGCTCTGTCATTTTCTCTTTTTTATTTATGGCTAAGCTTCAAGTTTTAAGGAACTAACAGATAGCCAGACATTTTTGTGGTTAGACTTACAGCCTAATGTTGAGAAAGTATGTTTTATTTAGATTAACTATATATGTATCCAGCAGCTTCTGTGCTGAACAAAGAATTTTCATGGTAGCTTCTGCTGTTTCAACATTATTCGTTCCATTTCTATACTTTTATCTGATCAGTGTGTATAAAAACACTTAATAAACATAGGTTGTCGCTGAGTGCCCAAGCTAGCCTCAGCCACCGAGTGCCTGAGCGAGCCTCAGTCTTCCTTTCAATCAATCATTTTGTGTGCAGTACTTCCTCTGTGTCTCTGAAAAGTTAAGCTCCATGGTCGACTACATACTTTGCTAAGAAGAATATTTTCCAGCTCCATCCATGTAAGCATGAAAGAGGTAAAGTCTCTGTGGGGTTAGAAATTCCCACATGTATGTCTCATGTACGTCTCATTCGAGTGAGCCACTAATGGGTTAAATTGGCTTTTGCCTTCACAGAAAAAGCAAACAGGTTTGAGCTACCCTGAGGCATACACAAAGACTGTTTTCTGGTCATCTGGAAACAGATACTTTGATGTTTTTGCAGCCCTTGTTTCCAAGGAGTGAGAAGCTGAAAAGCTTCTTGCTTGGAGACTCGGTCCAGAGGCCGACAAAATGTTTTACATTTTGTCAAAAGCCTAAAGACCTCAGCACTGTGGAGAAATAAAGTCATAAACCCATTTAAGGTTAACTTGGTGAGTGCATGAGGAGTTTCAGAAAGCAGTTCCCCTGTAGCTCTGTCTCTCTTATTTGTATGTAGATTTCTTACACAAAAGCTGAGGCTCATTTACCAGGAAGTTAAGGTAAAAGAGCACTGTGCTCCTTTGCAGACCTGATGTCTGCCACTTAGGCTTAGAGTTAGATAGTGGAAGTTAGATAATGGTGAAGGTGGTAAATCATAGATTAAGTGTGCACGTGACTGCCAATGTATAGAAGGTGGTCAGAAATAAAGTTAATTTGCTACATGCCACAACAGAGCTTGTAGCCTGCTTCTTGCACCCCTTCTTAACATTACAGAGTGAGTTAATACCTGAGGCAAAGCTGAAGCCCCTTGCGCCTCCGGTCACGTAACAAGTCTCCATCTTTCTTTAAGGCTGCATAACTAGCTTCATTTTCAAAATGCATCACTTTATTTTTCCTTAGAAGGCAGCCCCACATTAAGCAAGTGAGTCACATGATTTTTTGGTAAGCCCAAAGGCATCCATGAGTGTTGCTGGAGCTCATAGCCAAAGGAGTCTTGAGTTTTCAGATATGAAAGCTTTCCCCACAGCCACAAGTTCCATTGATGTTTGGGTTATTAAACACAAACTCACTGGATAATTTGTACTTCACATAGTCCATTTCTGTTCCTAGAAGTGTTAGCTGTGCTTTCTTACCAATGAATACTCTCACTCCGTCTTGAACTTCTTCATCAGAATCTCCTTTTGTTTTTGTATATTCTAGAGTATAAGAAAGGCCATTACCCTCTCTGGTTTGGACACCAACTTTCACGCTGAAGTGTTCAGGCTTATCTTTAAGAAGCTGTTTTATCTTGTTGAAGGTGTCAGGGTGCGGGTGTCCCAGGTGGGCTGCAGCTTTTGCTTGCTCACAACCCTCAATTGAGCTCAGGAGTTTGAGGTTGCTGTGAGCTATGACACCATAGTTCTCCTGAGCGTCACAAACTGAGACTCTGTCTCAATAAAAAAAAAAAAAAATCAATCAATCCATTTAACTGTGTGAGATTAATCTGTAATATACTGACATATTAAAAAGCAAATAACAAAAGAAAAGTCTAATGGACTTCTTTAAAAGGGATGCTAGTGATTAATATACTCTATTTCAATCATATCTTAGGCTCGGAGCCCACAGTACAGTGGTTAGGGTACCAGACACATACACTAGGGCTGGTGGGATCATACCCAGCCTGGGCAAGCTAAACAAGGACAACTGCAACAACAACAACAAAAACTGGGCATTGTGGCGGGTGTCTGGAGTCCCAGCTACTTAGGAGGCTGAGGCAAGAGAATCGCTTGAGCCCCCACCCCTCCAAAAAAAAGATCAGAAAAATTGAAAACTTTATATCTTTGGTGTTTACCTGGATGGAGTTGAAACACATTCTTCTCTCTTTTTTTTTTTTTTTGGAGACAGAGTCTCACTACGTTGCCCTTGGTAGAGTGCCATGGAGTCACAACTCACAGCAACCTCAAACTCTTGGGCATACGTGATACTCTTGCCTTAGCCTCCCAACTAATTAGGACTACAGGCACCCACCACAATGCCCAGCTACTTTTTTTGTTGCTGTTGTTGCAGTTGTCATTGTTGTTTAGCTGGCCTGGGCTGGGTTCAAACCCACCAGCCCTGGTGTATGTGGTTGGCACCCTAACTGCTGGTCTATGGGTGCCGAGCTTATTACTACATTTTGAATTGTTTGGAAACTTGTTTTCTGACTGGTTATATAAGCTTGAAAGTATGATCTGATGAAATTTTAGTTACTGAGAACAAGTGCAAAAGACAGAAACGACCAGAGGCATTGAGATGTGTGGGAACTAGTTAGGAGTCTGTCGGGATCATACTGGTGAGAAGTAATAGTTTTGACTAATGCATTGGGCATATAGCTGAAGAAAGTTTTGGAAGTGATGGATTCAGGAGAATTGCATGATATACACAGAGCTGTACTTGAGAACAGCTGGATGCTGGGTATGATGGAGACAGATTTTGAGAACTTGCCTAAGTTATTTCTGACCTTGTCAACCTCTTGAATGTCAGTTTTTCACTGACACTGGAGAGCATAAAGAGGTAGGAAAATCATGAATTCTTCAATAGGCATATTGTATTTGTGGTGCCATTGATATATTCTAATGACCTGAGGAAGCTTCCTAAAATCTCTGTTTTTGTTTTTTGAGAAAGAGTCTCACAATGTTGCCCTTGGTAGAATACCCTAGCATCACAGCTCACAGCAACCTTCAAGTCTTGGGCTTAGGCAATTCTCTTGCCTCAGCCTCCCAAGTAACTGAGAGTACAGGGGCCTACCACAACGCCCAGGTATTTTTTTGTTGTTGTTGCAATTTGGCCAGGGCCACGTTTGAACCCACCATCCTTGGTATTTCGGGCTGGTGCCCTCATCACTGACCCACAGGCACTGCCTGATTTTTTAATATTTTTTTATAGTGGTATGGTCTTGCTATTTTGCCCAGGGTGGTCACAAAACTTTTCTTTCATTTAAACTGTATTATATCTAATCTGTATTATAGAGATATTTATCTATGTCACCTATTTTAATGAATAAAGCACATAATGAGTTTATACCGATACTTCAAACTCAGGAATAAAGCATTATTACTTAATCTCATCTCTTTTGTCTTATATATGTTATCCATCAAGTGTTCTGGTTTACAGGTACACTGAGCAATACAGTGGTAGAATTTTTCATTATTTCTCATTAAAGAAAATCTGTCTTATGTCCTGGTACCAAGCTTAAAAAGCTCTGGGAAATTTTTGCATGAAAGAGATGTCTTGTTATGTTACTGAAGTAGGTGACTCACAGTGGGCCTCCAGGTAAATTGAGGATAGGGATCCAGATAGAGAAGAAAGGCTGAAGATGTGGCTTATCCATGTGGGCAGTGATTGAATGCATCATGTGTACATAATGAAACCCCAATAAACACTGTGGACACTGAGGCTTAGTAGAGCTTTTTGGTTATTGAACAAATTGATATGCTGGAAGGGTGATATGCTTGGACTTTTCTGGTAGGGGATGTGAATGCTCTTATCTCTCTCCTAGACCTATTTGTATCCTTTGTAATAAAACTGTAATTGTAAGTCTAGCTCTTTCTTTGAGTTTGTGAGTCAATCTAGTGAACTATCAAACATCAGGGAGTCATGAAAGGCCAGAAATTTGTCTCTACTTGGTGAGAATTATAGGCAGGCTGGGCCTCCACTTATGACTGCATCTGGAAGGAGGGAAGTCTTGTGGAGAACTTAACCTAGCCCTAACCCAGAGTTACCAACTTGCTCTGGACAGTTAGTGCCAGATATATTTTTAAAAAAAGAAAAAAAAAACAAACCTTTTTTTAATTGAGACAGAGTCTCACTGTGTTACCCTGCGTAGAGGACTGAAGTGTCATACTCTTATACCTTTGGACGCAAGTATCTTCTTGCCTCAGCCTCCTAAGTACCTGGGACTACAAGCACCCACCAAAACACTACCTTTTTTTTCTATTTTTAGTAGATATGAGGTCTTAGTCTTGCTCAGGCTGCTCTCAGACTGCTGAGCTCAGGTGATCCTTCTTTGGCCTCCCAGAATGCTAGGATTACAGGTGTGAGCCACTGTGCCAGGCCTGAATATGTATTCCGTATTTTTTGACAGTCTTGATTTTGGATGTGAAGTCAGCTGTGTTTCTTATTGACAAGCAGCTCTTTTGTGTACTATACACCATTTTCCTTTTGTCACATTCAAAATTCCTGGCTATCTCCTTTTGACGCCAGTTGAATTTGTGGCATCAAAGGTCTGTCTAGTCATAGCCCCCACTTCCCTTGCCTTCTATAGGGTTGACAAAAAATTTTCTCAGCCTCTTCTCCATGCCTTGTGAGGCAAAGTGAGGGGCTGGAACACTTCTTTGTGTAGGGTTTGCTTTAGGGCATTGACGCAGGGAGTATGCTATTACATTGGCAGATGCGGACTAAACTATTGATTTTCTATGTTGGTAGTGATGGGATATGGTGTTGGGTTATTTGAAAGAAGGAACTTGAGCTCTGTGCTGAAGGTGACGGCTGGTGTTATACAGATGCCAATCTATCCAGGGGTTTCTTCCTGGGAAGGAATAAGCAACAGGGTGCCTCCTCCTCTACCAGTCCTTCCCACCAGGGTTCCAGGACTCCTAGTTCTCGAGGACCCTGAAAGGCTGAACTGGAAAAGGTTAGGGTCCTACCCCATGACCTCTCTCTGTATTGAGATGTTATCTAGAGAGATGTCTCTAGCAAAATGCAATCTTTAACAATGGTTTTCAAACTTTTTCTGTGTAAGGACCTTGCTATCCTTCTAAGAACAGTACATGTGACTCTTACTTGAACATTTTCTTTCTATAAAGCAACATGTATTCGTTGTGGTACACTTGGGAAAGTTAAATGATCTATTTCTCAGAAAATACCATCTGTTTTCCTACTGGACAATGCTTTTGTAGATCATGTGGTCATAAATAATACGGCATCTAAGTCTTTGTGCCTGATCTTTATTATTTACTTTGGATCAAGGTCAGTATCAAGGGCTACTGTCTTTTGATGCATGCTGCCAGCTTCCCCATGAGAACATTTCTTCTAAGTGGTATTCTCAACACTAAGATGAATGCCATTTCCACACACCTCACCCACCCAGCTGGTGCTAATTTAATGAAAAGTAGAGTTCTAGCTGTGTGCAGTGGCTCACACCTAATGTCCCAGCTCTCTGGGTGGCTGAGACAGGTTGATTCCTTGAGCTCAGGAGTACAAGTTCAAGACCAGCTTGAGCAAGAGCAAGACCCCGTGTCTACTAAAAATAGAAAAAATAGATGGGGTTTGTGGCAGGCGCCTATAGTCCCTGGTATTTGGGAGGCTGAGGCAGGATGATCACTTGAGTACATGAGTTTGAGGTCGTTATGAACTTGATACCAGGGCTTCTCCCCATAGCATCTGTCTTGAAAAACAATAACATTTTAGACAAATTAACACAGGCACTGCTCCTGGCTATTTTTTTGTTGTTGTTGTAGTTGTCATCGTTGTTTATTTGGCCCAGGCTGGTTTCAAACCCATCAGCCTTGGTGTATATGGCTGGTGCAATAATCATTGTGCTACGGGCGCTAAGCCATAACTACCATTTTTTTAAGTTTTTAAATTTTTTTTAAATTTTTTTGAGGCAGAGTCTCACTCTGTCATAGCTTACAGCTGTGCTGTGATGTCATAGCTTACAGCAACCTCAAACTCTTGGTCTCAAGCCATCCCCCTGCCTCATCCTCCCGAGTAGCTGGGACTACAGGTGCCCACCAGAACACCCGGCTATTTTGTCTCTTTTTAGTACAGTCAGATCTTTACTAAAGATCATAGAAACCCCACCCACTTTCACCTAAGCTCTCTGAAGTTCACCTCCACTGTGGAGGTAGTTCCCCTGCTGGCTGATACCTTTCCGTCTCAAACATTTGCATCTTGAACATTTACAAATAAAGCCACTGCTTAGTGGCTTTCAGCAGCTCTTGCATAGGCTGGTCTTCAACTCCTAAGCTCAAAGGATTACCCACCTCAGCCTTCCAAAGTGCTAAGATTACAGGTGTGAGCCACAGTGCCCAGCCAGGAGTCCCCCATTTCTGAAGTATCCTCAGACCCTGGGCAGTTGGAGCACCAACTCAGTCAAAGAGCCTGGTTTTGCTCTGGTAGGTTGATCAATCTTTCCCTGCTTCTCCCAGAACATGCCCACAATAAGAAAAGTGGCTGCTCCTGGGTCACTTCTGGGGGCTTCACAAAGGTCTCTTTAGCATAGAATGTTAAAGAGCATAGAATATTAGCATGAATGTAGAGCCCTGTGTGGTGTATACCCTAAAGAGTCTTCTAGGGCAGCTCTCAGTGGGCTGAGGTGGAAATGTAAAAGAGACGGTGGGAGCTGGGCTTTGAGGAGGTTTGGAGGGGGGGGGTGGGGCCTGAGAGAGGCTCAGGAGTCATGACCATGCAGCAGATCCACAGGTGGGGCCTGGGTCCCCCTCTGTGCATGAGACCCATGAAGCAGCTGAGTCCACAATGCGTGGTTGATGTTAGGATAAACTTAGGCATGATTGGTGACATCTGGGTCATGGCTACATTCTACACTGCTTTTGTTTTGTTTTTGAGATCAAGTCTCATTACATCATCCTTGGTAGGTGTTGTGGCAACATAGCTCACAGCAACCTCAATCTCCTGCACTCAAGTGAACCTTAATCTCCTGGGCTCAAGCCATCTTCCTGCCTCAGCTTCCCAATAAGCTGGGACTACCGACATCTGACACAATGTCTGGCTAGATTTTCCATTTTTAGTAGAGATGGGGTCTCACTCTTGCTCAGGTTGGTCAGAGGCGATTCACCCACCTCAGCCTCCCAGAGAGCTAGCATTGCACTTGTACCTTCGCCTTTTGTTCTTTTCTTCTGTCTGGCACTTGAGACACAGACCCCTTCCCCTCCATTATTTTACTTTGGCCTCACCACATCTCTGGTGGGAATCTGAGGCCCAGAGGAGGACTGTACTACACACAGCACCACACCGCATCAGCCAGCTTGTCTCCCCAGCAATAGGTGGCAGAGGCGATTCTAGTGCCCAGAAGCCATGTGGTCTTCAGCAGACACTTTAACCCTGCTGGACGGAGTCTCCCTTCCTGGCCCTTCCTCACCCACACAGTTGGTGTC
>CAUYON010048106.1:0-22172 GCA_963573935.1 Arctocebus calabarensis
CCCCCCCCCCCCCCCCCCCCCCCCCCCCCCCCCCCCCCCCCCCCCCCCCCCCCCCCCCCCCCCCCCCCCCCCCCCCCCCCCCCCCCCCCCCCCCCCCCCCCCCCCCCCCACAAGAAGAAAATGCAGAAGACTTGCTCTCCTCCTGGGCCTCTTCCCTGAGTTGGATTTTTGAGTTGAGGACTTACCTAATTTCAACTCAAAAAGATAAGATTATCCCTCATTGACATGTCGTTAAGCTCCAGCTCCAAAAAGGTGGCATGACACCAATTGAGTGTTTCAACCTCATTCCCATCAAGTTCGATGGGACTCAAGAACAGTGGGACATAAGCCACCCTCCTGCACCCCTCATCTCTACAGATGCCTGAGCCCCCCCACCTGGAATGCAATAGAACCTACTCCTCCGTGAAACACCAGCTCCAGTCCCAAAACACTCAAGTCCAGGCCCTCCTGCAAGATACTTACGGCAAATAGCTTTACAGTATTTGTACATTTACACAAAAATAGATCCTTTTATATATATATGTATATATATATGTATATGTATTTATAACTGGTTACACATTGGATTCATAATTAGCCATCACCAGTAGTAATTGGCACAGTTTTGTCATTTAAGCTCAAGGTCAAGTTCTGTTTCATTTTGCCATTCTGAAGTACAAAAAGAGAAAGGGAATGGGGGTGGGGTGGGGGGAATCAAAGGACCAGGTGTGATGCTCACACTTGTAAACCCAGCACTTTGGGAGGCCAAGACTGGAGGGGCACTTGAGGCCAGGAGTTTGAGACCAGCCTGAGCAACACAGCAAGATCCTGTCTCTACAAAAAATAGATAAATTAGCCAGGGGTGGTGGCATTATCCTACTGTCCCAGCTATGTGGGAGACCGAGGCAGGAGGATCACTTGAGCCCAGGAGTTTGAGGTTGCTGCCACTGCTCTCTAGCCTGGGCAACAAAGTGAGACCCTGTCTCATAAAACAAAAACAAGAATGGCCTCTCTCTTCTGAGGAATGATTTAAAAGGGGGCAGGTGAGGGGGAAAAGGCATTTTTATCTCCACGATGTGTTCTTAAATATGATCATTTCGCAGGAAATGGTCTGTACAGACAAATGCTGCCTCCTGCCTGCTATGTCTCTTGGAGACGCGCTGGGGTCTGCAAGAGATGGGGTCAGTGGGGTCGGCTGCCAGACTCTGATGCCTGCCTCTTGCGGGAAGGGGTGTAGCCATTGAGATAGCCGTTGGTCTGCCGTTTAGAGAGCCCTCCATTGAGGATGTCCTGGATGTGCTGCACGATGAGGTTGATGGCCACTGTGGGGTGGAGAGAAGCAGAGCGTTAGGGGTGCAGGCATACATGCAGAGCCGTGAGCAGGGGTGTGTGTCTGAGTGGAAAGGCACACAGGAACTGGAGGGGAGAGACCTCCCTGCAGGTGGTTCTGCCACGCAACCTCCCCACCGTGCCTCTGACTGGACTGATGGGACCTCCCTTGTAGACGGGCCTCAGTAGTAAGAGAGATAATGTCTAGCACAGATTAAGCCCTCAATGAATGGGCTTCTATTCAGATGATCAAAATCACCATGGGAAGAAGCAATCAATCAGAATTCTGAAGACCCAATGACTGGCCACAGTTCCAACACCATCTCTCAACTTGAAGATCCTGCTACAAGGGCACCTACCAGCTTCCCATCCCCAAAACATGGATGGCATCTCCACAGGACTTTTCTTCCCCTCACTCTCCGAAGTAAGGTGGAGCTATCCTTCATTAACTTTGGAAATAAATTATATACCTTGACGAACTGATCGATGTTATATCAACAAAAATGGAATAAACATCAGTGCATTCTGATGGGACACAAAGAAAAACTGCACAGGATACCTCTCCTCTAATGTTCCTCCAGTTGGTATGAGCTGAATCTAGTCATGAGGAAACAAGGGACAAACCCCAATAGAGGGGAGTTCTCCTAAATGGGCGTATGTATACTCTTCCAAAACACCAGCATCACGGAAAACCAAGGCAGGCTGAGGAATGCTGATACGTGCAAGATGAATATTAATAGTAAGTTTCCTAAATTTGATTACCGAACCATGGGGATGAATGACAATGTCATTGTTCTTAAGCATATAGGTAGTACAGGGTGGCACCTGTGGCTCAAAGGAGTAGGGCACCGGTCCCATATACCAGAGGTGGTGGGTTCAAACCCGGCCCTGGTAAAAAAAAAAAAAAAAAAAAAATATATATATATATAAAGCTAATAAAGTGAGCTATTCATTGCTGTGACTGAGCTCAGCCAAAAAAAATAAGAAAAAAATGACATTAATTATTAAGAGAATCAGAAGACAAACTCCCATCTTATAGATCGATTCTGGTCACTCTAAATTAGGTCAAGGAGGAAATCTGCTTTAGCTAGAAGGTGACTTCAGATGCAAGGTATCCACGTGTCTTTGCTGGGGAGAGCACCTTGCTCCTCACTAACGTAATCTACAGTAATCTACTTCCCCCAGAGAAGCACAAGTTCAGTCTGTCCACACACAGGGATGCACATATGCCCGGGAACCTGTCCCCAAGGCCAGACAGGCAGGCAGAAATATCTTTCTGGCTCATAAGCATAGACTAGTGGGGCAGCCCACTGGTCTACAGAGTCCATGTGGTCATCACATTCTGCCCCCAAATTATGACTGACAAAGGACAGGCGTTACGTATCACAGGATGACCCCCCACTAGGACTCACCTAGATTATCTGCACCTCTGGGGATGATCACATCAGCGTACTTCTTTGTCTACGAGAAAGATATTTACAATGAATTAACAGAGAAGTGCGGAGATAAACCGGCCCAGACACTCCCCAAGGGCATATGGGGAAGGGGACAGCCTAGCATGAAACCTCAAGTAGAAATGTTGTTTATAACTTCATAGGGAAGGCATCTAGAAATGTGGGGGAAACCTGAAGTGCCTTGTGTGGGTAAAATTTGAATGAAAGAAGGCAAGAGAAGAAAGAGGAACATAGGCTTCCATGTATCAGTGAGGGAAAGTGCTCCAGACTGAGAGGTTAATTCAAAAAGCAACTTATAATCCAATTATTAATTATCTATCATGGATGTTTATCTACATTATAATTGGCTTTTTCTTAGGTTCTCATTACATTGTTCCAGCTTACCACCTGCATAAAAAACATGATCTTTGAAGCCAAACACTGAATTGCCTCTGCACTACTAGAAAAAATAAGAATTAAAAAAACCTAAACTTAAAAGGGAGCTGTCACCTTGGACTTTGATACATAGCATTCCCAGCATGGGACTGAAATTATAAAAAGTAATCTCCAATGACAACCAGTTTCACTGGCTCTGTTCATTTCACTATTAAAAATAAACAGGTGGCTCGGAGTCTATGGCTCAAGCAGCTAAAGCACCAGCCACATACACCTGAGCTGGCAGGTTTGAATCCAGCCTGGGCCCGCCAAACAACAATGACGGCTGCAACCAAAGAATAGCAAGGCGTTGTGGTGGGCACCTGCTAGTCCCAGCTACTTGGGAGGCAGAGGCAGGAGAATCACTTGAGCCTGGGAGTTGTAGGTTGCTGTGAGCTGTGATGCCACGGCACTCTACCCAGGGTGACAGCTTGAGGCTCTGTCTCAAAAAAAAAATAAAATTAAATTTAAAAAGACAGGTAAGGCTCGACACCCATAGCTCAGTGGCTGGACGCCAGCCACAAGCACCAGGCTAGTGGGTTCGAAGCCAGACCGGGCCTACTAAAAACAAAAAACAGCCAGGCACTGTGATAGGTGCCTATAGTGCCAGCTACTCAGGAGTCTGAGGCAAGAGAAACACTTGAGCCCAAAAGTTTGAGGTTGCTGTGACCTCTGAGATAACGGCACTCTACCAAAGGCAACACAATGAGACTCTATCTCAAAAAAAAAAAAATGTAAGCCAGGCATTGTGGTAGGTACCTGCATCTAGGCTACTCAGGAGGCTGAGGCAAGAGGATCGCTTGAGCCCAAGAGTTTTAGGTTGCTGTGAGCCATGACACCATGACACTCAATCAAGAGCAACAAAGTGAAACGCTGTCTAAAAAAATTAAAATAAAAAATAATAACATTAAATAAAATGTAAAAAGTAAAGCCACAGAGATGTTCCTTTTGTTTTTGCTTCCTGGTTAGTTGGCTGGACACAGTAGCTCACCATCTATAATCCTAGCACTTTGAGAGGCCAAGGCAAGAGAATCACTAGAGGCCAGGAGTTCCAGACCAGCTTGAGCAACATAGCAAAACTGTTTCTTTCATTTAAAAAAAAAAAAATCCTGGCATGGTGGCACAAAACTGCAGCCTCAGCTACTTGGTAGACAACAGAGCAAGACCTTGTCTCTCAAAAAGAAAAAGGTAAAAAAATAGTTTTTCTGAAATTTTTTTGTAGACTATTCCACAAATAGCTTCATCTTGGCATACAACCTAAGTTTAGCATTGAGACCACAAAACAACGCCTTAAGTGTGTGGGCCGCCTTACTCTGTGCAGCCTCCATGCTAGAGCTGTTAAAATTTAACAGTGTCAGGCCCAATCCCAACTGGAACTATGCAGCCATTTATTAGGTCCAAGTTCCTGGCTTTAGAGGGGAATGTGCTGGTCTTCCCTGAGTAAAGAGTGGCTGACCACGGGACAAGCAGAAACAACCTAGAAAACATTTGCACTGAATTCTGAGCTCCATTACCACTAAGCTAAGCAACAGGAAACTAGCAGTTTACTCTGATATCCACTAATAAATGAACTACAGTACTCTTATTATTAAAAAAAAAGGAGAGGTTCTCAGATAGATGAGGGGATGGGAAGAATTTCACAGGCCTCTTCCCAGTAACCTAATCTTATAACCCAGCCGTCTCCAGGGTGATGAATCGGGCGTCAAGGTTACTCAGCTGACTCAGAAGCCCACCGTCCCTGACCTGAAACAAGTCTGGTTTCATGGAAAACCTGCTAACAGACTTCAAGAAATGGACAGTTTGGGATCCTTTCTTTCCAGGAGAGGAAAAAGAAAGAAGTTAATTATTAGAAGGATAAAGGCCCATACCCAGCCTTACTCTAAAGGTATTCTCAATGCCTTCAGAAATCCCAGCCTTCCCAAAAGACCACACCCACGACAGGTTAAACACCAACTTCTCCCTCCTTTTTTCTCTCACAGCTTAATTATAAATATTTAAGACGTTTAGACCATGGCTTGACCATGCTGGAGAAGACACGCAGATGTAGGCTCCTCCTGAGTTAAGTACTTCTATTTCCAAAATGAAGTTCTCTTTCATCTTCCTCTCCCAGGACCCCACTGAGCCCCAGCTCTCCTCTCATTCTGGTGCCCTTCTCTGTCTTTCCCCAGGAAATTTCTTGGGCTGAAGGCTGATTTGCTAAAATGCTGATAATTTGACACCCCACCTTCTCTGAAAGCACTTCCCTAGGGAATTTACAGCTGCCACGGGGAAGGATAGATAAGTCTGTGCCAGAGCAAAAGGAAGGTTACCCCAATATGGCACGACACTTCCCAGTCGGGCCCTGCACCCTCAAGCAGTGCTAACAGGTAGCGGTGGGAAGGGTCAAAGCACAGCCCTCGATGCACCAACATCTACCCCAGACCATCTCAGACGTTGCAGAGACCCAAATGGCTGAGCACAATCCCCAGACATGACATACCCTCTGTAAGGGGTCTCACACCATGATCCCCAAGTGAGAAAAATCTAGAACTTGCTGGGAATTAAAGAGGCAGCCGAAGGATTGGCAGGACATGACAGGCCACCCCAAGAAAGAACAGCAGGACAGAGCTCCCAGAGAACTTGGGGGCAGGATAAAAGGACCAAAGGCACCCTCTCGTGTGACTTCAGAACAGGGGTTCACTCCGAGACAGTCCAGCTGCCCTTGATGCCATCAACTTACATATCTTCCTGTGTGTCGTGGGTGTCGTTAAATTGTAAGTTCTACATTCAACAGAAACAAACCGAGAACACAACTCACTGGCAAGCAGAACTCCTCAAAGGCAGGCTTGACGAACGTAATGTACTGAGATAAAATCTGCTCCAGGTCCCTGCCTCTTTCACTGATGTCCCTCAATACTGTAAGAGAAGGAAAAACAAGAATCAAGAAAACGGTGAGGGGCCAGCAGCTATGTGCCCTTGCCAGGCTGGCCAGGCTCACACAGGTTCCACAAACGCTCCGGGCAATTCATGAGCTGGATTCCGGAGAGGCTGGAC
Source organism: Arctocebus calabarensis (assembly GCA_963573935.1). Lineage (NCBI taxonomy): Eukaryota > Metazoa > Chordata > Mammalia > Primates > Lorisidae > Arctocebus > Arctocebus calabarensis. The sequence goes on from CAUYON010048106.1 coordinate 6,210, forward strand.
CCACAGATGAGCAGCAGCTTCGGGAAGAAGTCACGTTTCTGCACCTTACAACGGTCAAATTCAGCTATGACAAAACGGTCTCTGAAACAGAAGGCTGCCCAGCTGAGGCCTAATATTTGACCCAAACGTAATTTCAGTGAGGAAGAACAACAAAAAAAGGCAGCATAGCCTGGAGAGCTCATTGTAGCGGGAAGCAGTCTGGGCTTCCGCTGTCCCCTTGCACGCACTTACCTGTGCTCAGAGGGTAAGGCTGGGACCTACCACTCAGGTGTCGGCTCCTTGCTCGCAAGTCCTACCCACACCACACCACCAAGGCACAGGGAGCAGAGGGGGACCCAGCTGGGGTTAGCCCATCCCACTGACCACAAACGCTGAGGTTTACAAAGAGGACAATCACTCAGTGTGAGATGAAAAAGCCATGGTCAGGACACGGTGAGCTGGGCTGTGACAAAGCCCAGGTGAAACCAATGCACCAGCTTCTCTGCTACCTTCCTTTTACCAGATGCTTTTTTGTTTTGTTTTGTTTTGGAGACGGAGCCTCAAGCTGTCACCCTGGGTAGAGTGCCGTGGCATCACAGCTCACAGCAACCCCCAATTCCTGGGGTCAAGCGAGACTCTTGCCTCCGCCTCCCAAGTAGCTGGGACTACAGGCGCCCGCCACAACGCCCGGCCATTTTTTGGTTGCAGCCGTCATTGTTGTCTGGTGGGCTCGGGCTGGATTCAAACCCGCCAGCTCAGGTGTATGTGGCTGGAGCCTTAGCCTGTTGAGCCACAGGCGCCAAGCCAGATGCTTTTTTTTTTTAAACAGCCACTTTTTTTTTTTTTTTTTTGAGACGGTGTCTCAGGCTGTCGCCCTGGGTAGAGTGCCAGGGCATCACAGCTCACAGCAACTTCCAACTCTTGAGCTTAAGTGATTCTCTTGCCTCAGACTCCCAAGTATCTGGGACTATAGGTGCCCACCACAACACCTGGCTATTTTTATGTTGCAGCCATCATTGTTGTTTTAGTTGGTCCAGGCTGGATTAGAACCCACTAGCCTCAATGTCTGTGGCTGGCGACCTACCCACTGAGCTACATGCGCCACCCTAAATAGTGTTTTGTCAAAAAATAAAAAGGAGACTGATCATCCTGGTCCCGCCAGGTAACTAACCCCTTGAACCTCAGTTTCCTCTCAAGCAGTGAGTTTGCAAGGAGATTCTCTCAGTCAAAATAGCCTCTCCCCACAGATGTCATTTTTTTAAATTTTTATTTCAGATTAATGTTAATTAATGATTGTATTGGTTAGGAAGAGCCCCTGTTATAGGTGTGTCCTGTGCCCAGAAGGTGTGCCATACACCCTTACATTGTGCCCATTATGCGGACGCACACCCATTACCCCTCCCTCCACCTTACTCCCCTCTGCCCCCATCTTGAATTGGACTGAGTTTTTCTCTTACGTGGGAATGCGTTAGATTGCCTATTGGCTTCATATTAGTATTGAGTACACTGGATACTTTTCCATTCTTGTGATACATCTTTTTTATTTCTATTATTATTTCAGATTAATATGAGGGTACAAAGGATACTACAGGTGTCATTTTAAATCTTATCACCTGAGCTGCTAAAGCTTTGACCACCCCACCATGCTGAAGGTTGTCATCCCTATCTACAGTAATTGCAGTGACCCTTCAGCTCCTTCTCAATCACTTCTCCGTTAACAGACCCAAGCATGGGGTGAAACTCCCACACAAACATGGGAAATACATGTGAATGGATTTCTGGAAAGCCCTGTCTGTAACTAATTCTGCCTTTATACATTCCTACACGGGCGTGTATTTAGACATACACGGGGGATGGGGCAGGGAAGGAGGGAAGGTCTCTCTGCTGTGATTCGGACTGACACAAAATGTGGAAGATGAGAAAGCTACGAACTGTCAGGAAGAGCACATTCCAGAAAGCCAGGTACTAACACTATCATCGTCCGACTTTCACACTAGCTCCTAAATTTACACACTTTTTCCACAGGAGCCTGGGTAATAAAACGGTCGGTTGGGCCCTAATATGTTAGGATGTGCCCGCCCAGCTGGGCAGCCACTGGGAAATGGTTTTCCTGGCATCACCACACGGGGCCCTGCTCCCAGGCGGCCCCCGCTGCCCCTGCAGACCTGTTGCGGAGACTCAGCCAAGAAGGGGCCCAAGGAGCTGCCACGTGGCTCGCCCAGAGAAGTCGTCCCAGCCCTGGCACCTGGAGTTAATGAGAAAGACACGTCCAAAACACACAGCAACTGCGGCCTCCAATTCTTCACATGTCTCCAGACAAAGCCCAGAGAAGAAAGGAAACGAGATCAAAAGGGTACCAGAGCCCGGGGGAAAAACAAACACACACCACAACTTGAGTGGCTTTTAATTAAAGCCTTACAAACACCTGATGCCAGGTCTGTGTCGCAACACACGCTCTTCACGAGTGCTGACAGCACTGGCACCACAGGAAGCTGTCATTCCCCAGCGTGCGTGCACGCACACACTGTCTCCAGCCCCCCTACTGCCCCCGGCCCCCATGTATGTGCAAATCTGGTGGCTGCATCTTTTGTCACTGGAGAGAAGAAACTGGCCCTGCCGAAAGCAGGGTGGAGAGGACAAACCACAGCCGCCTCTCACTCTACCATCTAGCCAGTGTGAGCCCTGGGGCCGATCCTGACCCCTGAAACGCATAGCTCTGTGACCTTGGACAAGCAACTTAGTATCCTCTCTGAATCTCAGTTTCCCACACTGAAACAGGGGCAATAATGCTATCTTCCTCTTAAATGTTATTATTTAGGAAGACAGGGAGATAGGCTTGCGGAAAACTTCAGCAACGTAGCTGGCTCCCACTACACATGCAGTAACACGTGTTTCTGTGAGGCCGACAGAACCTAAGGAAGCTTCTGCGGCATGGTGGCTGCTGAATGGACGGCCCAATGCAGCGGGACGCAGGGAACGACCACAGTCTAGTCAGACCCAGACGATGCAGGTGGGAGGGAGCGCTGCAGGGCCCCTAGAAAAGCAGAGGTGTGCAGGGATGCCATGCCGGAGGGGATGGCAGGGCACAGACACAAGGAAAGACATCGGGGAAGAGGGAGAAACAGGGAAGGTAGGGAGGAGTCACAGCCTTCACTCTGAAACAGGAAACAGGAAACAGGAAATGGGTCAGAATCTTACCCAAAAGGCACTGCGACCTCTGCTCCCCAGCAGCCTTTGCAAGAGCTATCCCCTTAAGCTGCCTGGGTCCCCTCCTTGAGCCAAGGACAACAGAGGGCCAGCCAGGTCACTGCACTAAAAGGCCCTCGTCCTCAGGAACAAGGCAGTCAGGAAACAGAGCCAGGCCAACGTCTGAGTCAGAACAAGGTCTTGGCAAAAACTGGAAACTCCAGGGACTCAAAACTAACTCCTGCAACATCACTCTGCCCCTGGCACATTTGCTGGGTCAGAGGACAGGGCAAAGGGCAGGAAGCTACAAGTCTACCCACACTCCCCGCTGGGCTTTCCACTTCAGCCTTTCCAAATCCAAGTAACTCTTTACAATTAGCCAAAGCCAAGGCCAACATTTAGAAGGATCCAAAATAAAGACAATACCTCAATGGTGAAGCCTCTTCATTTTGAACATGAGATGAGAGGTGTGTCACCCGATAGTAAAAGAAAAGAATGGACACGCCAAAGGCTCAGGGCAGCCCACTTCTACACACATAGGCACAGAGAACAGTGTGCCCGGGAGGCGAGGGGTCAGCATCACAAATCTCCTGCCCCTGTGTTCAAGGGCGGGTTGGGGCAACGAGTGCAGTGGGCAGGGGTGCAGCCCTGGGTAGAGACCAATCCCTAGGAGGACGGGGGGGCTGACAGAAAGGAGAGGCATCCTGTAGGGCCGCACACTCACAGGCAGACCCTTCCCACACAGAGGCCAGCTGGGAATGCAGGAACGGAACGAACTCAACTCTCCAAGAGTGTTCTCAAGCCTGACAGCTTCATCTGACTAACTCCCCATCCCACAGCGCCCCCACACCCTACAATGTGCATGCCAGGGATGTTTTTTATTCCATGTGGAGAGAAAATCAATTTGTAAAAATAGCATGTGGGAAAGTCCCACAAGCACACCAGAAAAGTGACCCGTCACAGGGTGACATGTCAAGTCAGCAGATCTGAAAGGAGATAGCATAGCCTGCCCAGGCAGCACCAGGGCACCAGGGAAGGCAGTAGGTGGCACAGCTGGCCCCGAGAAAGCCCCTGGGAACAGCCACCATCACCAGGGAATTCTCCCATTTCACCTAAGGATCTCAGTATAAGAAAGGCACAGAGAATGCTCCATTCAACCTACCCATGATGGTCTGTTTAACTGGACTCTAAGACTCACTTTATTTCCAAGGTCATTGCCACTCCTCAGATCTTAGCTCTCATCTCCTCTTGCACCCTCTCCCCCAAGGCCTCTGGCAGCATCATGCACCTCTGAGCCTGTGTATCACCTGCTGGACTAACAGTGGCATTAGCCCGGGTATCGCCAGCTCCTGAGGATATGACCACAGCAGACCCACTCAGAGGTCCTGACAGAAAACGGAGGAAAACAGAACAGCACCTACCACCTCAGTTGGGGCAGGTCCGTGACCCACCACAGTCTTTTATCCACTAATGTGCCACCAGACACTTTACCTGAATTACCTCACAACTGTCCCAGGAGTACTAATCAAAAAATGAGAAAAAAAAAAAAAGAGGTACATGGAAGTTAAGACACCATGGACCAAGGTCACACATCCACTAAGTAGTGAAACCAGGATCTCAGCCTCGTATACTTGACTCCGAAATGTATTTTCCCCACTGTACCATGCTACCTCCCCTAATTTGGCAAGCTACTATGGACATCTGAGCAGAACAACCAAAGTAGGTTTGTGGATTAAGGTGACAAACCAGGCCCTGGAATAGAAGTAGGGGAGTTTGTCAGGCTCAAGGTTCAGTGATTTACCCAAAAGAAGACAACACAGCTCTGATGTAGCCAGAGTCCTGGCTTTAAAAGCAGCCCTGCCTCCCCCACGTTACCCACAAAGAAACTCAGGTCTAGGATGTCACTAGAGATTAGTCACAAAGCTGACTGGGGCTCCACTGGGACTAAAACACAGGCCCTTTCCACTCTCATTCTTTTTTCCATCACATGGTTAATACCTGTCCCCAGCCCACCTAGAAGTGGAGTGCAGCTCTCACCAACTTTATGGAACGTGGATCCTACTACTACTTAGAAGAGCAAAACCCTGGCTCGGCGCCTGTGGCTCCAGAAGCTCAGGCGCCAGCCACATACACCTGACTTGGCGGGTTCAAATCCAGCCCAAGCCCACCAAACAGTGACAGCTGCAACCAAAAAATAGCTGGGCGTTGTGGCGGGCGCCTGTAGTCCCAGTTAGTTGGGAGGCGGAGGAAGGAGACTCGCTTGAGCCCAGGAGTTGGAGGTTGCTGTGAGCTGTGATGCCACAGCACTCTATGCAGGGTGACAGCTTGAGGCTCTGTCTCAAAAAAAAAAAAAGAAGAGCAAAACCCAGGACTTGTTTCTCTATGCTCTGCTGGTTCCAGTAACAGTTCCTGCAATAATACTAAAACAGATCATCTCATGGTCTTTCAGGAACCAAGAAGGGAAACTGCTCACTTTGAAGTCAGAAGGCTCCGAGCTAGAGCTTACAGAATTTGAACCTGCCAGTAATTTGATCCTGTGACTAGAAGCTGCCTTTGCCATTTCCAGTGTGTCCTTCCCTTCTCCTCACAGTGGCGTTCAAACCTTAGTCACCTTCCACTCCTTCTCCCTCACCCCCACCCACCCCTTGCTGGGTCCCTTCCATCTAACTCTGCCAATACTTTTCTCACGTCTCCCCAGTTCTCTGCTCCCTCCCCCATCACTCATCCAGATTAGCAGAACAGTCCCCAAGAAGCTACCCTCAGGCTGTACTCTTCACTTGAGTTTCTTCTGCCAGAATCAGAGTCCAACACAGAGCAAAGGCATTTCACTTGTCTTGCTGGAAGCTCAGAGCTTTCCCATGCCTACTAGAAACCAAATTAGAAGTTTCTGGCCCCAAACTACTTTCTAGTGTCTCTTCATGCAACCCTTTGTACACTCCAGCCACCTGACACTCTTGGAACAAGCCACTTATGTGCCATGCACCTTTGTGGGTTGCCTACATCGTCACCCTACGGGTGACATCCAAGTCCCGACTCCTTCCCCTTCTCCATGAAATCGCCCATTCCCTCCTTATGAAAGCAAGCTCTCTGGCTCAACGGGCTAAGGTGCCAGCCACGTACACCTGAGCTGGCGGGTTCAAATCCAGCCTGGACCCGCCAAACAACAATGACAGCTGCAACCAAAAAATGGCCGGGCGTTGTGGCGGGTGCCTATTGTCCCAGCTACTTGGGAGGCAGAGGCAGGAGACTCGCTTGAGCCCAGGAATTGGGGGGTGCTATGAGCTGTAATGCCACGGCACTCTATCCAGGGTGACAGCTTGAGGCTCTGTCTCAAAAAAAAAAAGAAAAGAAAAGAAAAGAAAAGCAAGCAAGAAAGAAAGCTCTTTGCTCAGCATCCATGGGGCTTAGTGAAGGCTTCGAAATGCCTTTTGACAACCAAAACTATAGGGCAGCCTTCACTACAGGGCAGGCATAGGACCTAGGTCAGACAGGTGCACGCTCAAGGCCTACAGAAGAAACAACCATGAACTAATGAGCTCCTGAGCTGGCTAGAAAAAGTAACAAAGGCTCATAAAGCTTTCTGGAAATAAAGAGGTAGAAAAGCAGAATAACAGGACCAGCTGCCTAGTGCTGCAGAAATGGGAGCATCTTGTCCTCAGCCGTACTACATTTAGTCCACGAAATCAAAACTTTGATATCTCGGCTGCTGCTCGCAGCTCAGTGAGTAGGGTGCTGGCCACATACACCGAGGCCGTAAGGTTCAAACCCAGCCTGGGCCTGCTAAACAACCATGACAACTACAACAAAAAAATAGCCAGGCATTGTGGCGGGCACCTGTAGTCCCAGCTACTCGGGAGGCTGAGGCAAGAGAATCACTTAAGCCCAAGAGTTGGAGGTTGGTGTGAGCTGTGACACCACAGCACTCTAACGAGTGCGACATAGTGAGACTCTGTCTCAAGAAAAAAAAAAAAAAAAAAGACTTTGGTGTCTTACAAGGAAAAAAAAAACAAAATCACAAGGAACTAAGCACATAACCAAGCTTTTTCCCAGCAAAACCAGAACGTCAACTTATTTCATCCCCATGACCTCACAAGCCTTGCATTATCCAAAATACTATGTGACTAATACTTTCTCAAATGTCACCCAACCTTTGGACAGCAGGATGTCCTGGGGCTGATGTAGCAGGCTGTGCCATGTGACCACACAGCTGCCTTGGGGAAGGCACTGGCTTTGGAACTAGAGGGAGGGGGCACCCTAGCATGGGATCCCAGCTCCCTGCCCCCAAGGTGCCACCAACAGGACCATGTGAGGCTGTGGGGACTTACCTCTGCGGGAGAGCCGGGTGTCCGCATCTGTGTCCACAAAGAGCTTCATCTGGAACAGGTCTCGGACCTCCTGGGAGTAGAAGGCCAGGATCCCTTCAAAGAGCACCACGTCTGCAGGGTAGACAGTAACTGTCTCCTCCTTCCTGCAAAGCAAAGCACAGAGCAAGTGATGGGCCGAGCCCAGCAGGAGTTAGCACAGAAGAGGACAAGGGCCAGAGCCTCTGGCTGGGCTGGGCTCAGGGATTCATCCCCTGCTCGGACTTCAAAAGCAGAGGTGCAAGGCTCAGCCAGCAGAGCCCTCGGACCACCAGACTCCCATACGGGAGTCCCTAACAGTCAAAAAAGGGGCCACTGCAGCTAGGACAAAGGTCTCCTTTGACCAGTTCTTCCAAGTTTTTACCATAAAGCACAAAAAAAAGGGCAGACATCCTTCTTGGAATAAAAAAAAAAAAGCCTGCCTTGAATGAAGAATAAAGACAGACAAAAGCAGATGTGATTTCTTTTTTCTCTGAAGGCGTCTCCAGGAATGCTCTCATGCCTGGCATTTATGGAACCTGACACTCTGAACTTTAAAAACAGAAACTCAGTTTTCTCTCAACCACCCCACTCCCTCCTCCAAGATGGAGGCAAGCAAAGAAGGGAGGAACAGGCGGGGGGAGGAAAGGATGGGAAAAAGGAAACGTATTGGGAAAGAGGACACAGCCAGCAAGCATCTGTGAGGAAGTTCGGAATCCAGGATCCTGTCTGGTCTGGCTCTACCACCAGCCATGATGAGTCAACCCCTCACGCCCTCAGGCAGGGACACATATCACCGAGTGCACTTGCCCCACATAGCTAGAAGCCTGAGGCAGATACTAATGTCAATGGGACTTTTCAAAAGCCTGAGGAGTGCTAAACAATACAGTTGGCCTTTCACGAGTGAGCCTGCTGGGACCAGCGCTGCATGCCTCAGTTTCCCTGTGTCTTCCTTTTTTTTTTTTTCATAGAGACAGAGTCTCATTTTGTCGCCCTCAGTAGAGTGCTGTGGCGTCACACAGCTCACAGTAACTTCCAACTCCTGGGTTGCCTCAGCCTCCCAAGTAGCTGGGACTATAGGTACCCGCCACAACGCCCAGCTATTTTTTTGTTGCAGTTTAGCCGAGGCTGGGTTTGAACCCGCCACCCTGGGTATATGGGGCCAGCGCCCTACCCAGTAAGCCACAGGTGCCGCCCTCCCTATGTTCCTTCTTATCCTTTGACTCTTGTTCTATAACCACCTTCCACATCACCCACTGCCTCTTGCTCAGAGTTCACTGAAAGAGAAGTAATGATCATCAAAGCAAGGTTTTTGCTCACTGTGACTAGCAGACTGGAAAACATCTGTGAATAAAAACAAATAAAACCCAAAAAATTCCTTAAGCCCCTTAAAACAATAGTTCTATCTGTGCAAACACAGCAAGGTCAGCAGCCTCCAACTAGTGAGGAGGCTCTCAGGAACTTCTCTCCCTTAAACACTCTGATTCCCCATTAGCTCGGATCACAGGATTAGGTCTGAGTTTTTTTGTTTTTTTTTTTTTTGAGACAGAGCCTCGAGCTGTCACCCTAGATAGAGTACTATGGCATCACAGCTCACAGCAACCTCCAATTCCTGGGCTCAAGCGAGTCCCCTGCCTCCGCCTCCCAACTAGCTGGGACTACAGACGCCCGCCACAACAACACCCGGCCATTTTTTGGTTGCAGCCGTCATTGTTGTTTGGCGGACCCAGGCTGGACACGAACCCGCCAGCTCAGGTGTATGTGGCTGGCGCCTTAGCCCGTTGAGCCACAGGCGCCGAGCCTAGGTCTGAGTTTTAAAGCAGGCGTTGTTAAGCAGAATATGGGCACGTTAGGAAGATTGGGAGATTCTAGCACACATGGAATCCAGCCCACAGCAGGGGTGCTTCAGAGGACCCTGGGGAGAGGTGGAGGGGAGCACCACAGCAGCCCCACTCTGCATGTCAATCAGCCTTCTCCCACCAAATCCCTGCCACACCCTCAAGTTCTGGCTCACGAGAAAGACAGGCTAGGTGTGCACTGTATTATAAGCTGGTGCTCTGCACAGCTCTGAGGGAGGGTGGGGGGTCCAGCCAGCAGAAGCACCGGCCTCTGGGGGCCTCTTCCCACCACTCAGAGGGAAGGAGGGTGAGACAGAGTGTGGCCACTCCTCTAACCAGGATCATGAAAAAATAACTGGTTTGATCTGAATGAGAAACTCTGAGAAGTAGGGAGGCTTGGTTGATTCCAACATCAGCGTCTCATGATCTCAAACCCTCAGAGTCCAATCCCATGTGAACCAGGAGGGTTCACAAAGAAGTTTTCTTTGTCCTTCCTGCCCTTCCGCTACACCCCCCCCCCCATTTTGTTCCAAGAACAACACCTCAGGGATGTGGATCAGAACACTTGCACAGTCCCTCGTCCAAGCTCAATCATGAACCTTCAGAGCTAACAAAAGGTGATGAGCAGACTGTTCCAGGAAGCGTCTGGATGAACTCCCCACCCGTGTGCCCTGAAGCGTGAGCTGACACCTCTGCCACACCGCTGCCAGCTGCAGAGGTCGGAAGTGTAAAGCATGGGGGATCTCAGGGCAGAATGGGGAAGCTCTGGGGAGCACCAGGCAGCAATCACTTACCGGGAATGGGAGACAAAGTCGTACACGGGAATCTGAACTGTTTTCCCTTCAGTGATTTCTTTGAGTGTTTTGAAGATGAGTTCATTGTCAAAGGCATCTGAAGGAAATCAAACTGTTAAAGTGTTTCTTGATTTTAAAATACTATCTCTCCCATAACCACACACAGGGCATCCTCACAACACTTAGGTACGTCACACCCAAAAGAAGCACACTGCCAGCCAGAGCTGGATTTCTATCCAAAGGAAAACGCAGGTTCCCTGTGTGTGGAAATGGATGTACAAAAAAGGGTTTCTGGCAAACCAACTTCTTTATTTCTCCTTTGACATTCTATCCCTGGCTTTAGAAAGCTCTTTCCTCTCTCCAATTTCAGCTGTTACCCTGGGATTTCCATGTTTACCTGGCAAGCACGCCCATGACTGGGAGAGTGCAACTGGCATCATACCAAGAAAGTGTGACTCCAGCAATCAGAAGAAACCCACCCAGGGCTCGGCGCCTGTGGCTCAAGCGGCTAAGGTGGCAGCCACGTACACCTGAGCTGGTGGGTTCAAATCCAGCCTGGGGCCACCAACGACAATGACGGTTGCAACCAAAAAATAGCCGGACGTTGTGGCAGGCGCCTGTAATCCCAGCTGCTTGGGAGGCAGAGGCAGGAGACTCGCTTAAGCCCGGGAGTTGGAGGTTGCTGTGAGCTGTGATGCCACAGCACTCTACCCAGGGTGACAGCTTAAGGCTCTGTCTCAAAAAAAAAAAAAAAAAGAAAAGAAAAGAAAAAGAAACCCACCCGGCTATGGGAGCAATGTGGGGGGGTGGGGGGCTGAAGGGGAGGACAGCGTACAACTCATCGCAGCAGCCACTCTGACTCCCCCCCACCTCTCTTACTGCCAGTCAGTGAGCTTGGCACGTATGTGCCCTGTGTGTGCATGGGGGGGGGGGGGGGGGCACAGTCAGGTGGCAGAAGGACCACCTACATCTGGCCCATCTCCCATGGGAAGTAGTCGCCCTTGTTTGGATTCAGACTCAATCAGTACTAAATGAGCAGAGCACAGCATAAAGCCTTTCAAAATCCCTTCTTTGACATAAACCCCACAACCCTGCCAGGTAGTTGTTAGGCCCCTGTTTTCAATATGGAAACAAGACTCAGACAGGTTAAGCAGCTTCCTCTCAAGCAGAAGAAAACACTACCCCCACCACCAGGCACAATGGCTCGTGCCTGGAATCCCAGCACTCTGGGAGACCAAGGTGGATGGATGGCCTGAGCTCATGAGTTCCAGACCAGCCTGAGCCAGAGTGAGATCCCGTCTCCAAAAACAGCTGAGCGTTGTGGTGGGCACCTGTAGTCCCAGCTACTTGGGAGGCTGGGGCAAGAAGAGCCCAAGTAGTTGAGGTTGCTGTGAGCTATGACGCCATGGCACTACAACTCTCTACTGGCAGTGACAAACTGACTCTGTCTCAAAAACAAAAAGCAAACAAACAAAAAAAAACACATGCCCCTGGACACCCCAACTCACCCGGGTGATCGAAGTTGAACTGGCCCTTCAGGGCCTTGGCCTTCTGCTCTGAGGTGAGGACGCGGTAGAAGCTGTCCTGGCTGAGGATGACCACCTGCTTCTGGTGGTAGTCCACCTCATTCTGCCCCAGGAGCTGCACGATCTTAGCACAGACGGAGGACTGTAGGAGAGGAGAGAAGAGCAAGGGATGAGAGCTGGGCCAGGGCTGTGCTGGAAGGAGCCAGAGTCGCCAAGCTGAAGCCCACTCCCAATGAATGCTTTGGAAAGAAGAAATCAGAAGCAGCCGTCGTGGATGGTGAACCGAAACGCAGAGAGAGAGAGGTCCGCCCCATACGCCTGCTGCAGGGGAGTGTAGGGATCCCAAGAGGCCCTGCCTCCCTTCTGGGATCTGCAGCAATGGTTCTCTATTCTTCCACACAAGCCTTCCCCAAAGCCACTGATACAACACAAATGTGTTCAGCCTGCCTCTGCTCTGGTACAGATAAACCAAAGAGGCAGCAGAGAAGTGGACTGAGGGTGTGTTGATGATATGCTGATGGGTCCCCTGCACTTCCCTTTCTATCAACAAAATCAAACACAGCCAGGCTGCTCAGCCAGTTAGCAGTAGTAAGGCCACATGCATGGCTGTAAGCCTACTGCTGTTGGCTACTTTTGTTCCAGTTCATAGCCATGAACTTCTTCACCCTTACAGTAAACTGGGCAGTCTTTTCACAAAGGTGTCTGACCACTTACGTGAACCTGATTAGGGACACAAACATCACCTTCACATCAAACAACTCTTGGGGCGGCTTAACCCAAACAAGAGTAGAGAAGCCAGTTCTAAACCAACTGAAACCGACATGCTTCATGTAGTGTTGTAATACATACATATACCTGCCCCCTTTTTGTCTCCAATAACATGTACTTTGTAAAAGAATTATAAAAGCAAGTGCATTTAAAAGAATGAGGTAGGCTGGGCACCCATAGCACAGTGGTTACAGTATGGGTTACAGAGCCAGCCACATAAGCCCAGGCTGGTGGGTTTGAACACAGCTGGGCCGGCTAAACAACAATGACAACTGCAACAGAATAATGGCCGGGCGTTGTTGTGGGCATCTGTAGTCCCAGCTACTTGGAAGGCTGAGGCAAGAGAATCACTTTAGCCCAAAAGTTTGAGGTTGCTGCGAGCTGTGATACCACAGCACTCTACTGAGGGTGACAAAGTGATATTCTGTCTAAAAAAAAAAAAAAAAAAAACTGAGGTAGCAAAGAGTTATATTCATCCACTAACTCATTATATTTTTTCAAATGATACAAAAATTAATTTAAAATAAGAATGTCAGCTTGGCGCCTGTGGCTCAACGGGCTAAGGCGCCAGCCACGTACACCTGAGCTGGTGGGTTCGAATCCAGCCCAAGCCCGCCAAACAATAATGATGGATGCAACCAAAAAATGGCTGGGTGTTGTGGTGGGCACCTGTAGTCCCAGCTACTTGGGAGGCAGAGGCAGGAGACTCGCTTGAGCCCAGGCATTGGAGGTTGCTGTAAGCTGTGATGCCATGGCACTCTATCCAGGGTGACAGCTTGAGGCTCTGTCTCAAAAAAAAAAATTAATTAAATAAAATAAATAAATAAAACAAAAAAAATTGTATGTCTATATTACAAAAGCTCTAAAAGACAAAACCTAAGCCTCCTTATAGAACTAGTTGACTTAATTATAAGAGATGAAAAAATAGCATATTTCAAGGTTGGGGGGTGCTCAACCTTAGAAGCCTTACTCTTGAATTTATTTTACTCTTGAACTTACTTTACCAAATGATCTTAACAAAGAAAAACCACTCGATCTTTTAAAAGTTACTATTCTTGTGAAGTTGTAGATTTGATTTTCTAAACTTAAAAGAGAACTGACTATTCCTGTCATATTAGTCAATGCAAATTAAACTGTTTTACACAGTATGTCCTAGTGTTTATGTTGTAACAGGTAAGCAAATAAGGTTCTTCCAAAGAACAATTAGTATCTGTTTTATTGAAAACAATTTCTTTTACTTTCATGACTTTTTTTGCATACGAACACAGAAAAACATTTAAAGCTACTCTGGACTGCAAATTCAAGCCCCCCCACCCCCCCAATCACAGGAAAGTAAAATTTGCCCATGGCAAACCACATTCACTAATGAAAACGTTAAACAACAAAATCAACCATAAGTTTTTAAACATCTGTAGCCCCACAATTTCCTTTTGCTAACTGTCATCAGTTTCTTTTATCCTCAAGTTGCAGACAAGTAGAGTTTGTAACTGCAGCCTTAACCAGCAGTAGACAGAATTCCTTTTACAGACTCAAGATACAAAAATGAAAAGAAGGGTTCATGGAGCCAGATGTGTATCATCCGTTTGTTCACATTATGATATTTTTGTTGATAGTTAAAACTCATTAAATGTTTGGTTTGTGGTATGTTGTGTTTTTGCGGTGTTTTCTTTTGTTTGGTTTGAGACAGAGTCTCAATCTGTGGCCCTGAGTAGAGTCCCGTGGCATCACAACTCACAGCAACTTCAAACTCTCAGGTTCAAGTGATCCTCCTGCCTCAACCTCCTGAGGAGCTGGGACTACATACAGGCTCCCGCCACAATGCTGGGCTAATTTTTCTATTCTTAATAGAGACGGGGGCTAACTCCTACTCAGGCTAGTCTCAAACTCCTGAGTTCAAGGGATCCATCCTTTTGCCTCAGCCTTCCAGACTGCTTGGATTACAGACTGCTCAGCCCCATTAAATGTTTTAATAATTGAACAGTAATCCTATCAAGAGTTACACCACGTAATTTTGGTAATAAACAATCATTTCCCTTAGCCAGGGCATAACCTACAACTAAATCTGTACAACAGCTGATAAAACTAGGTCAATGAACCTATACCAGGTACAATTCTAGAAAGTCAGCACAATTCTTAACCACCAATAAAATATGGCTGGGTGTGGTGGCTCGCATCTATAATCTCAGCACTTTGGGAGACTGAGGCAGGAGGCTAGCTGGAGGCTAGGAGTTTGAGGCTGTAGTGAGCTATGACAACACCATTGAGCCCTAGCCTGGGCAATAGAGCAAAACCCTGTCTAAAAGGAAGAAGATGTAGTGTTGCTTTCATTTTTGATTCACAGTTGAATGCCTTAGTCCTGTGCTTTCAAGAAGGACCTGGCCAGTGACCCTTCCCTTCCACAAACACATCACCACCAACTGCTAAAACTCTGACTACTTACTAGATGGCAGGCCCTGTACCCAAAGCTCCCTTACAGCCACCCTTAGAAGTCACATGTGCTCTGCTTTATGGATGAGGAAATGGAGTTAAATGACTTGCCCACAATTATACATTCCGGCTCTTCACCTTGACCTAGAGGCAGTAAGTCATCCCAAGGCAGAAGAAACCCTTCGGCACTTAGGAGACAAATATGCTGCAAGAACAAGTAAAGAAATACCTGCCTCTGGGTTAATCCAAATTTTTTAGAGATTTTCTTCTTGCAGGACTACATTAGAAATGAGCCCTAAAAAAATCCAGATAACTGTTGGGTCTGGGTGAAAGGTACACAGGGGTTGGTTTTCCATTCCTGTGTTGCTGTAGAGGATTGAATTTTCACACAGTGGAGAGAGAGGCAGGGAGGGAGGCGCCCTACACAGGCTTCATTCTGTCCTAGCTGATTTTCTTTCCCTTACTTAGTGCCACCTCTTTCATCGCCTTCACTTTAATTTCAGTGTTCCCCTTTTCCCTAATCCTGCTCCTCTCCCAAATGATAAAATAGTGTTTGGAGGTGGCATCTTCTTCCTTTAAAGAAAGGAAATAATTCACTAATGACTAGGGTTTAAGCAGGCAGGCTATCATGGGGCAACAGAAACCTAAAAATGGTTTCTAACACGTAGAAACAATAAGTACTCCAGGTAATGGACGCCCCAAGTACTCTGATCTGGTCACAGCATGTTCTGTGCATGTAACAAAAGATCACATGTATCCCATAAATACATATAAATGCTATGTGGTCCATTAAAAATATTTCTTAAATAATTTTTAAAAAGAAACCTGAAGGCTCAGTGCCTGTGGCTCAGTGGGCTAAGGCGCCAGCCACGTACACCTGAGCTGGTGGGTTCGAATCTAGCCCCGGCCAGCCAAACAACAATGATGGCTGCAACCAAAAAAACAAAAAACAAAACAAAACAAAAAAAAAATGGCCGGGCGTTGTGGCGGGCGCCTGTAGTCCCAGCTACTTGGGAGGCGGAGGCAGGAGACTCGCTTGAGCCCGGGAATTGGAGGTTGCTGTGAGCTGTGATGCCACGGCACTCTATCCAGGGTGACAGCTTGA
>CAUYON010048107.1:0-27695 GCA_963573935.1 Arctocebus calabarensis
AAGGTTAAAACCCAACTATAGCACAAGAATATGGGGAAAGGTGCAAGGGAGGGGAGGAGGGGGGAGGATGGATGCAGGAGGGCAATTGGTGGGGTCATAGCTACGGTGCATCTTAGAAGGGTACAGGGGAAACTCACTAAACGCAGAATACAAATGTCTTCATATAGTGATTAAAAGGCCATGAAGGCTATGTTAAACAGTTTGATGAAAATATTTCAGACTGTATATGAAGTCAACACATTGTGCCCCATGACTGCACTAATGTATACAATTATGATTTAATAAAAAAAAAGGAAAAAAAATTGAGAAAGACAAGGTGGCATTATTTCTAGACACATTTAAAAGTCGTGTGCAAAAACTGTTGCAGACCACAGAGAAACAGATTGAGGTCCCCCGAGGAAGGGGCACTTGCAGGAATCCACCACCCCGTTCTTGAAGATTGAACCACTTTGCTTTCTGGAAAGGCTGCCCTGAGAAACTGCTCTATCACCTTTACATAAGTATTTGACCAAATATCCGAGGTCTGGGTGGTGCCTGCAGCTCAAGGAGTAGGGTGCCAGTCCCATATACAGGGGTGGTAAGTTCAAGCCCGGCACCCAAGAACAGTGATTTTTAAACAGTTTGCTGAAGCACACTGGTGTGCTGTGAGAGGATCTTAGGTGTGCTATGAAAATTTTTAAAGATCATTAATTAAATTATTTTCAAACTAAGTTCAGAGCATAGTAGATATATTCTTTTTTTTTTTTTTACTTTTTTTTTGATCAACATAATTTACGTGTACCTTGGAAATTTAACTATAGGTTCAGGTGTTCTGTGAGATAAACAAGGTTGAAGACACTGCTCATGAAAATTTTTTCACTCATATGTTCTAGCTGAAGTGAAAACCAAAGAAATTTACTTTAGCAAGAGTCATATTGTTCAAGCTTTATTCTATTCTTTATTGTTTGTGCTTATAATCATTTCAGGATTTAGTCTCGTCAAATTACTTTAATAACCTCCATCCCTTCAACAAGCAGCTACCATACGAACATGTTCCTTGGAAGTACAGCCTGAGACAGGGATACATATATATGTGATTTTCAGGGACTGTTCTCAGGAGAAACCTGTAAAGCACTGCGGGAACCATAAACAGGGAAGGAGAAGAGGAAGCAAAGATGTGGGCTCATGGGACATCTAGCCTCACCTGTCCCCGTGAGTGGCTTTGGAGCATTACTAGCAGTGCTGGATCTCACTCTACCCAAGTATAAGGGCTTCGAGCTCGGTCATTACCAAGGTGACCTAAGAGTGAAAGGAGGATGTATATCTTTCCAGGCATCACCCACAAAGACTTCTATTAGCTTTGGGTGATCTTTGATGAAAGACATAAGTGTGATTGTTACCTTTTAACACCTGCTAACCCCTAATGGTGAGAGTACTAGTCTGGTAAAGAAAATCTGACTGATAAATCATTACTGTCAGCTGCAAGGAAGAAAAGAGGGAGTGAATAGTAACTAAAGTTGAAAAAGTTTCAACTATTTCCTTTGCAGGTCATAATGGCTCTAGTGAGTAATTTGTATCTTTGAATATAGAGAAGCAATCATTTGCCACTACAAAACCCATGGAATAATAGAATCAGGCAGTCACAGAATCTTGTTTGAAACATTATCTCCTAGATTCACACAGGACTTTCTCTATATCCTGCTTCATTTAATACCATCTAAATATCAAACAAACAAATCACGTACTGTACTTTCTCTATAAATCTAGGGGAAAGATAAACAGGGTCAGCCTTAGTTATCAAAGTATACATGCCTAGGATCTATAGAGAACAAAAAAGAGAAATATAAGTCTAGTTAAATTTTATAAACTCTAGTATCAGACACTGACCCTTCAGTTGGAGATTGAGTTACAGAAGCATTTTATAATATATTTTTCTTAATCTTAGGCAATAATCTGTATACCTTATTTGTGTGTTAATTGTCTTCCAAACAACTGATTAGGTAATAAGTGCCTGTGATTGAAATGTTGTTGACACTCCAGAAAAGAAAGTGTATGCTCATCTTACTTAATACTAGACAAATTACAATACAAAGTAAACAGCAATCAACACCTAATACAAATAATATGTGTGTTCAAAGAATGTCACTTCTAAGTAGGATAAAAAAGGTGAATCTTATAAGTAAAATTTCTGAAAAAAATTATCATAGATCTGTATGAGATTTTTAAAACTTTCTTCAATACATCTTAGGAAAAATGAAGTATCTAATAATATCCAATCGCATGAATCAATATTAATAAAAATACTTTAAGCCAAATACTCTTGCTTATTGAGCCAAACACTCAATTCAGCCAAATACGTACACTGAGTTGAGAAAAAGAACAATGGAATAGCCATTGTTTCATGTTTAAATATGAGTTCTTGTGGGGGAAGGATAGATTATGTCGAGCATGGATCAATTATAAAGTGCGTATTTTATTTAAATAAACGTATGTTTGTGTGTGTATGTGTATCCATACACATAGTTTTAAAAGCTGTGTTTGCTCACACACCGTTCCTCACGGGAGTGGAACACGTAGACCACGCGTGGACCGTGTTCCCGGTGTACTCGGTTGCTTTGAGGATAGTTCTTCTTATCATGTTACTACGGCCCATTCCTGAATGCGTGATTTCATCAGAAGTTTAAAAAAAATGAGCATAGCGAAGGTTTTGCTTATAGAGTTTTCCCAGTTTCACAACATAGAGCTATTTAGCATAGGTGTTTCTGTAACTGTGATAACAGTGCCAGGTTTTGATTTTGTTTATAGAGCCGCAGGGAGCCACCACAGCCTGTGGCTGCACAGACATCTGGCACCCAGTGTCAGGAGAGAGGCATCCTACGTGCAGAGTACTGAGACGTGTGCTAGCACTGATCTGCTCGGGATTTCCTTTTCTCTTTTCCCTAATTTTCCTGCTTTGCATTTATACAAATTGATCAAAAAGTCCATTTATTGAAGAGAAACAAACAGTAAAGTGAGAAATCTAATTAAGAGCAATCCGTATATTCTTTGCAAACCAAGAGTATTTGGCTTAAAGTATTTTTATTAATATTTATTCATGCAATTGGATATTATTAGACACTTAGTTTTTCCTAAGAAGTATTGAAGAAAAATTTAACAATCTCATACAGCTCTATGATAATTTTTTTCAGAAATTTTACTTATAAGCTATGCCTTTTTCCTCCTACTTAGAAGCGACATTCTTTGAACACACTGTTCCGCTAGTCTTCACTTCTCTAATCATACAAAAGGGATGATAAAATATTGAAAATGAAACTGTGCTACAAGATAAGTTTTACTGCAATGAAATAGAAAGCCTGATATCTTTGAGTAAGATTCCGTCGAACAAAATGGTTGTTTTCTATACTATTTTGCTGTAATTATATTGTGAGTTATTTTTACAATTTCACACAGTCAGTTCATCTACATACAAATTATCAACAATGTGTTACGCTTGATATTTTGAACATTTCCAAATAAACACCAATCCAAAGTCTTTGAAGCAAGTTTTTTTTTTCTAGTCATAAAAACATAAGTACTACGAAATAAAATAGAATCGCTGCAGTGCTGGGCCAATATCATATCCTCCTCGGTAGTTGCAAAAGGTGTTTTCTTGTTTACTGTCACTTTGTGGTCTAAGTCTTTGGCTTTGATTCTTCATAAAGGGAATGCAGCTGTCAGTGCAAGAAACATCTTTTCTATAGACATGTTTAGTCTGGTTTTATGATGCTTAAAAATGTTAGTAGCATTTAAAAGCTGGAAGATTTCACTTAAACATACAAAAATCTGACTTCTTTTGAAAAAAATTGAAAGTGCTGATGGCAATAGACCCTGATTTTACCTGGGCAAGGTTCAGCCTCAGCAGGACAGCACAGTTTCCTTTGTTTGGGAGTGCCCTGGTCACAGAGTGAGCACATACAAACTTAAACCCAGTTTGTTTTTGTTTTGTTTTGGTTATTTTTAGTCATTTAAACTACCAACAAGGACCTAGTGGAGATTTGAGTTTGGGAATTTTGCCTAAACACATTTTACAGATTTTCGTTTACTACTTTTTTTTTTTTTAACATTGTTTAAGATAAATATCCTTTAGAGCCAACAGTCAGTAATCTTACTTAAACTTCCTGAAAAGATAGACACATATTTTATTGAGAAATATCAAAACTAACTTTATCTTGCCTTTAATTTTCATAAAATTTTTCTTACACAAATTCTTAATGAAGAAAAATGAAACAACACATAAATTAAAAAAATCAAATATATGTATGTTCCATTTACAAAAGATATTTTAATTTCATATACCCCAGAACAATCATATATGATAAAAAGATATTCAAAACAGACTTTAGAAAGTCAGAAATATGCTTGTGATATAATACACATGTGTGCATAAATAAATACACAATATCTATTGCAAAAATGGTAATAATATAATTACATATTTGTACCATATATGTAGTATTTACACTGAAAACATAAACATAATCCAAACCAAAATAATATATGCCCACATTATTATTTTAATAGCTATGTCATATTTTATTTCATTAATATTAAAAAGATGACTACTTTAACTTGTCTTTTTTGGTGAGACAGAGTCTTACTTTGTTACCCTCGGCAGAGTGCTGTGGCATCACAGCTCACAGCAACCTCCAGCTCTTGGGCTTAGGCATTTCTCTTGCCTCAGCCTCCTGAGTACCTGGGACTATAGCCAGCTGCCCCAATGCCCGGCTATTTTTTTGTTGCAGTTTGACTGGGGCCGGGTTTGAACCCGCCACCCTTGGTATAGGAGCTGGTGCTCTACTCACTGAGCCACAGGTGTTGCCCTAACTTGTCTTCCATTTTTGGATCTTTAGATCTTATAAAGCTTTTTGCTAATATAAATGGTGGGTTTTGGCTACTAGGAAGTAGAAAATGCTTATTTATTGTTTGAGGATAAATTCTCAAAAGACAACTAGCCAGATGAAAATATTTATATTTTAAAGATTCAAATACTTCTTAATAAATTGCTCTCATAAATATTTTAACAATTTATACTTCCACCAATAGCATATGAGAAAACTTATTTTCCTTAACCACATGACATTAGCATTAGATTAAGAGACCATAGAGTTTTCAAAATATAGACACTAATTTGTAAATAGCAATCTCATTGTTACTTCGACACAGGGATTTGCCCATGAAGATCCCTGATGTCTAACCATTAGCTTCGCATCACTACTGAAGCAAGACGATTAACATCCAATGATTAAGAGTGACCACTGCAGACAACCTGCTCAGGTTTTAAGGCTGGTATTAATTATTATTACTATTTTTTATTGTTGGGAATTAATTGAGGGTACAAAGAACCAGGTTACATTGATTGCTTATGTCAGGTAAAGACCCTCCCATAATTTTCAGACTAATTTAATCTCTTCATAACTCTTTAGGAAAATGGCAAATACATTGAAAGAAGAGTAAATCAAATAGGAAAAATTTTATATTATAGACTCATTACATATTAATTATTTATAAAGTAGGTGTATGCTAACAAATTTGCATGTCTGAAACAATATCATTCAAGTTATTAGTGAGGAAGAGTTGTATTTAAATCAGGCTCTCCATTCTTCAGAAGCCAATTCTAATTTCTACATTCACACATTGATCTTTCTTCTTGAAATATTTAGGCTCCACTTTTAATCATTTAACAATTTCAAAAACATCTAAAAGAGAGTGATAAAAGGAGAGTTACAACAAATTTTAAAAGGTGCTTTGTTTAGTGGTTATATTTCCTATTTAATCTTCACAAGCATCAGTGAATTATTTTCCATTAATTGATAGAAATGTAGAACATTGTTAAGACTTTTTAAGCAATTGCTTTACAAAGCTATCCACTAGGCTCCAAAATCGCAAATATATTTAAAATTTTAGCAAGACATAATTAGGAAATATAGATTCTGAAAAAAGAAAAAAATACAACCATGAGTATTTGCTTAAAAAAGAAGACAAAAAGTAAATCAAACTCATGATAAAGAATAACTCAGTAGGCAAACGAGAAGATAAATGTCCCTTGCAAACTGCCTTCCCAATATAGTAGCCTCTAGCCACGTATAATTATTTAAATTTACATTCATTATAAGTAAAGGTAAATTAAGTTAAATTTTACTATTTCAGGTTCAGTGACCATATTTAAAGTTCTCAACTGCCATAGAGATAGTACCTAATGTTTTGGACAGTGCATGTACAGAACATTTCCCAGACTTAAGGGGAGCATTTCACTAGGACACAAAATAACATTTAACAGAGGGAAAGCATTCTATCTGTTATAGTTAAATGTGATTGCCAAATCATTCTTACCACAGATTCATTTTCAGTTCTTACCAAAGAACTTTAAGAGTTCTTTTTTCCAAAAAAAAGGAAAGAAAGAAATAAAGTAAACCGGCCGGGCATGGTGGCTCACGCTTGTAATCCTAGCACCCTTGGGAAGCCAAGGCGGGTGGAATGCTTTGAGCTCAAGTTCGAGAGCAGCAGGAGCCAGAGTGAGACCTTGTCTCTACTAAATAAAATCTGGGCATTCTGGCAGGTGCCTGTAGTCCCAGCTACTTGGGAGGCTGAGGAAAGAGAATCGCTTAAGCCTAAAGAGTTGGAGGTTGCTGTGAGCTATGACAGCACAGTACTCTACTGAGGAACACAAAGTAAGACTCTGCCTCAATAAAAAATAAAGAAGAAAGAAAGAAGGAAAAAAAACAAAAGAAATAAAGTAAACATCAACACAAGGTGTTTTACGAAATTACTACAAGTAAGACCTTTAAACGTGGTATAGATAGATGGGAAGACCATGCTGAATGGACAATGGTGAGTAGATAGTGACAAAGACAGAGACAGGTGTCTTTTATTAATGCTAGAACCATCATAATTCTTCTCCTCTAATTATTTGGAAATATATATTGGATTATTATAAAATATAATCACTATATTATCTAACACTATGTCTCATTTCTTTTTTCTTTTTTCTTTTTTTTTTTTTTTTTTTTTGCAGTTTTTGGCCGGGGCTGGGTTTCAACCCACCACCTCCGGGATATGGGCCGGCGCCCTCCTCCTTTGAGCCACAGGCACTACCCCATTATATCTTATTTCTATCATGTTCCCTTTTTTTTTTTTTTAACTAAGTAAAGTTCCAGAGATGTTTTATGGAAAAAAAAAATCAAACACATATATTTTTAATACTCTTTTAAGAAAAAAGTATCATTCATATTATTCTGTACATTGGGTTTTATTAATATTCATAGGAGATCACTTCATCTCAGTGCCCAAAGGATTTCTTTTCTCCTTTAAACACACATCATCTGTTTGAGAATGTATCAAATCTGTTTCACAAGCTCCCTCAAAAGTGGCACTTAGCTTGCTTCCAATGTTTTGGAAGACATTTTGTTTCCATTACAAATGATGTTTTGGTAACTAGTTGGATAGTCATTCTCCACATATCTACTATATTTGTAAGATGAATTTCTGGAAGCAAAGTTATCAAGTCATAGGGCATGCTGTGTTTATTTTAAATTATCTGAAAAGATAAAGAATAATAAACTTTATTCTTCTAAATAGAAAACTAGTTATCAATGGTTACCATTGATGAAAGGTAAAATGAAGTGTACATATATCTCATACTTATTCTATCAGTTTCACTCCTGATTTTTATGCTTCTTTAAAAAATGACTCAGAATGGATTTTGAAATTTATTTACATGTGTACATGTAACTGAGTACCTGACAAGGGATTGAATTTTGAAAGGAAGTCAAGAACAAATCATTGTCTAACAAATACAAAAACTTTACATTAAATAAACAAACAACTTAAAAGCATTGAATATGGAATATATCATCAAAAGATGGGAAATACTTTGTTTAGCACAAGAAAGAGGAATCAAAGCACCATCTTCTTCCCAGACCTGAATTCCCAAGTGGCATATTCACTGCTGTGTTGCTATACAAGGTCATGGAAAACAAATCTCCTACAAAAAAAGACCTTTGCAATTTGCTCCCCTGAAACATCTGTTAGTCACTGTATTCGTTCCCTATTGCTACCATAACAAATCATCACATGTTTAGTATTTAGAACAATATATATTTAATATATCGTAGTTCTATGGGTCAGAATACCAATGTCAGTCTCCATGGGCTAAAATCCAGCCCTCAGGAATGTTGTGTTTCTTTCTGGAGCTTCTAGAGGAGAATCCATTTGTTGGCTCATTCAATTGTTGCTAGAATTCAGTTCTAAATAGAAAACTTGAGATGGCCAGCTGCCAGAGACAGCCAGTGTCCAGAGACGTTCCACATTCCTTGGTTCAGGGATCCCCTTCCTTCAAAAACAGTAAAGGCAGATTGGGTTTCTCTTCTGCTTAGAGTCTCTCTTGCTTCTTATTCTGGGGCATCTCTCTAACTCAATTTGGGGAATAAGCTCAAGTTTTCCCAGAATATATATGGTTACATTGGGGATCACCTGGACAATTCAAAGTAATCACTCCATCTCAAGATCCCTAATCAGATCTGAAGAATACTTTTTGCCATATAAAATAACATATTCACAGATTTTGGACATTAGGAATGGGCATGTTTTCAGGGTGGAGTTCCCTTTTTGCCCTATCAGACTGCTGCTTCTTATTTATTTATATATAAATTAATAGGCTTTAATTTTAGAGTAGTTTATATTTACAGAAAAATTTAAGCAGAAAGTATAGTATTCCCATACATCCTTCTCCACTTTTCTCTCCTTCTATATAATTTTTCTATTATTAACATCGTGCAATAGTATGCTACATTTGTCATCATTGATGAATCCATATTGGTACATGGTTATTAATTAAAACTCACAGTTTACATTAGGGTGTAATCATTGTGTTGTATAATTGTGCAGGTCTGGACAAATGTGTAAGGTCATGTGTACACCATTGGAACACTGTACAGAATAATGTTTCTCTAAAGTTTCTCCCCTGCTCCACATTCATGCCTTTCTGCTGTCCACCAATTCCTAGCAATAGCTTTATACTTTGAGATTTCCCAGAATGTTGAACAGTCAGAATCATATGACATGTAGTCTTTTATCACAGACTGCCTTCACTTAACAGTATGAATTTATAATTCCTCCATATATTTTTGTGGATTTATTATTATTTTTTCTTTTTATGGTTAAATAATATTCCGTTGAATGCTTGACCCCAGTTTATCTATTCACTTACTGAAAAGCATCTTGGTTACTTCCAAGTTTGGGGAATAATAAATAAAGCTTCTATAAATATTCATGAGCAGGCTTTTATATGGATATAAATTTTCAACTCATGTGAGTAAATACCAAGGAGCATAATTGTTGGATCATATGGTGAAACTATTTTAAGCCTTGCAAAGAACCGCCAAACTGCCTCGCCATGTGGCTACAACATTTTGTATTCCCATCAGCAATTACTGAGAATTCCTGTTGCCAGCATTTGTTGTTATCAGTGTTTTGGATTTTAGGCATTCTAATAGTTATGCAGATGTCTCTCATTATTTTATTTTCCATTCCTTAACGCTATATGATTTTGAGCACCTTTTCACATGTTTATCTGTATATTTTTTTTGTGCAACCTCTTCTTTAATTAATAAAACAATCCACTTAATATTCTGAAAAGCAAGAATTGTAATCTTATGTCCAGATTAGTCACACACAGTATTTAGAAGTCACATATACATGGGTTTGTGAAAAGACGAAAAACTAAACCTTATAAACATCTTCTGAATACAGCACAACCAGCTTCAAATCTTAACAAAGAAGGGCCAGAAACAAAAGCAAGTTTATTGTGAAGGAAGCTATACATTTGTCAATCTCTCCAGAGAGAGAAATGAGCTTGGCAGGAGGAGATGCATTGAAGAAAAGCAAAGCTCAGATGGGTGGTGTTGAGAATTCCTCTCTCTGCAAACATCTTGGTTTCTCTCTGCTGAGGCCAAGGGCCCCTGCTTTGCTCCAGAGTAGACCAAAGAATAGAAGTTTTCCTCAGCCTAGCACTTACCACAGAGTTAGATACTTATGAAGTTGATGCTACTGTATGTACTAAAAAAGCAATTTCTAAGAAGAAGCCAGATATTTGGAGAACAAGAAGCACTAGATATAGGTAGCCTAGGCTTACAAACTATTGAAGGTGACAGAGCCAAATGTATGTGACCATCACAATATAATGACCACACTGTAGGCGATTCTATGGCAGCATCTAAGTCTTGTCTAAGATGCAGACCTATAAATATTTGTCTGACTCAAATGACAGGATAGGACATTTTCCAAGTCAAATGAGACACCATGAATAACTTTGGTCAATCAAGATTCAGAACCTGGGGACAATTCAGAATTCAGATTCAGAAAAAACAATTTTTGTGATGCACGTGGCCAGACACAGGAGTTCATCTCACAATAACAATTGTTAGTTTACTTCTTAGCAGAGGCATTGCTTCAGTATTACAAATGATAATATCCACCTTACTTGATATATAAGAAGCTCTTTTAATTGAGATAAAGAAAGATAGTAGTGTCCCAACTGAAATTTTAGGAGAAATATGGGCAATATAGTAAAATACAATAAAAATTTTAACAAAAAGTAATAAATATGAAGGTACACTAAAACTTACTAGTAATTAATTTTAGGTAGTTTTCAGATGATTTATGAGAAATTAAATATTGATAAAATCCTATTATTGGGGATAGTCTGAAAATAGTCAAATCAACTTTACAGAAGGTCATTTTGCCATATGCATTAAACAAGGTAAAAATCCCATTTCCACTGATGATTTGATTTCCTGAGATACAAATTAAATAATAGCATGAAGATATATGTACTTTAAAGTGAATCACAGTGTGGTATAATAGTGAAAAATTTGAACACTTCTTATAATCATTAAAAGGGGTTGGTTACCATGGTAAACACATACAGTTTATTGAAAAACTAAAAAGTCACTGCAAATATACAAGTACATGTACCTGTGTATATCAGATCAATGAACTTGTGATTGTGTTATATTCTTAAAAGCAAAAATACAAGAAGCATGTATGATAAACCCTATTTTTTAACATGTAAATATATATATGTTTATCAATGGAGTATAATTCTAGAAAGTGCATATATGAAAAACATTATTTACTTTCTTTTCTATATATTTATAATTTATGATTTTCAGCTATTATTTGCATTCAAATTATAAAGATATCTTCAGGGCAAAAATATGCCTAGACATAATACTAGGAGAAATTTACAAAAGCAAATTGTATTGTCCTGTGTTTTTAAAATTTTTCAGAATCTCTTTCCGATCCTATTATTATTCTTTAAGTACTCAAATTTGTTAACCCTAATCTTCAAAATCATGTTTCATAGAAAATATTTTTAATAGAAAAACATTTTCTTAATATTTAGACTCATATTTTTAAATATTTATTTTCTGTAAGGTAGGAATATATTATTTGAATCGTTAAATGAAGTGAAAATGCAGAATTACCTGTGACAGAACTCTCTGCAATTTTTCAGAACAATCCTATAATAACCATACAGATGCTAATAATCACCCAAAGTTTAATGCTTGAAAACTGGAAGATACAGAGAAATGGACTCTATAGCTCAAAAAGTATATTTTGATAAGTACAGTAAAATATGAATCTTTAAAACTTTTATTTTTATACATACTGTTTATATTAACCTATAATTTTGAGGTTTCCCACATGAAAAATTATATATGTAAACATGGTTTTTCTCTATCCCCTGTCTGATTCCTTCACTGTTTCCACTTTCTGGACTCTATTCTTATTGTTCTGGTGTATTTCCTATAAACTGGCATAATATGGTCTTGCTTCAGCAATTTTTTCATGCCTATACTTAAAAAAAAACCAAAGTAAAACTTTGTTTTCTTCTTATTTTTCAATACCTTTTAAAAGTAAATTTTATTGTGTAACATCAAAGCATGCAACAAGATGTTATGGGATACATCTAGAAAACAAAAGAAATTTACTATAGTGATGCAAATTAGCACATCTACCATCTCACATAGGAACCCATTTCTGTTTGTTTTGTGGCAAGAGCAGAAAAATATACTCATTTGGCAGGAATCCCATGTACAGGTAAACTTTTTTTGTTTATAAGTTTCTATCACTTTATAGGTAATATTTTTACAGCTTTCAAAGTCAGCATTGGAAAGAGTAGGCAATTAATATTACCCTGTTTATATCTGCTTCCAAACCACCTGGTTTCCTCTTTCCCTAGAATATCCCAATTATATTTTGATACATAATCGGAGTACATAGTTTTGGGGTACACATGATAATTTACTACGTTGATGTAATTCATAAAGACCAAATCAGTGTACCTTAAATACTTTTCAATGCTAGAATCATTTGAATTCTTTTCTAGTTATTTTGAAATACATCATAGATCGGTGTTTTTCCACTTTTCTTATCTCACAGTACACTTGACCTTAGTACAGTTAAACTTCCATGGAATATTTGAATATGCTGATTTGAAAAAGAGTAAAAAATATATATATACTTGAGGTAATTTGCAATTCTTTTGAAAATAGCTTAATTAATGATCTTTAAAAATATTCACAGCACACCAGTGTTTCGTGGTACACAAGTGGAAAATCACTGCCATAGATTATTATAAACTATAGTCCCCCTGCTCATCTATCTACACTATGTCTTATTCCTCCTATTAACCCCCTACCTCACTTTTGTAAAAAAGTAAACTTTCAGAGGTATTTTGTGAAATAAGAAACAAGCATACTGTTTTTCTTTTCCTCCTCCTTTAAGTAAACAGTATCATTCAGCCTGTCCTGCACCAGGGTTTTTAACTTAATATTCATTAGAGATCACTCCACGTCAGTATTCAAAGAATTTCCTTTTCTTTTTGATAAACACACATTATCGGTATGAGAATGTATCTAATCCATTTTATCAGAGCCCTCAAAAAATATATATTGTTTTACTTCCAATTTTTAGGAAGACATATTTTGTGTCCATTACAAATGATGCTAAATAGCCATTTTCCCACTATCAGTTCATATCTGTAAAATAATTCCTGGAAGCCACGTTCCTGAGTGAAAGGGCATGTTCTTTTACTTCTGAGGTGGAGTATGACTTATCTAAAAAGATGAAAATAATAACTTTTATTCTTTTAAATAGAAAATGATTATTTATTTTTCTTTTAAACAGAAAAGTAATAGTTCACAAACCACTGATGCAAGTACAATGCAGTACGTCCTATCTCTTCTCTCAGTTTCACTCTTGTGTTATTTCTTTGCTTTTTAAAATGCTACCTCAGAGTGTATTTTGAAAAATATGTACACATGTCCGAGTACCTGAATAACTGGGAATGGCTAAAATTTTAGAAGGAAATCAATAGGGAAGCACCATTAATGAGTCAAAAGTTTAAAATAAAACACCTTGGACTTATTGAATCTGGAAGGTATCATAAAATGAGGAGACACACTTTGTTTCGGACAATAAAGAAGAGCCAGACCTAAATTCCCAGGAATTCATTACTTTGTTGCTATACAAAGCTAGAGAAACCAACTGTCCTACAATAAAGACTTGTGAGAAAGCTCCTGGAAACGACAGCTTTATCAATGTCGCCAGGCTCCCATTTCCTGCTTATAGCCTCCGTCACACAACAGATTTTTATAAGCAGACTTGCTCATAATAGATAAGTGAGGGGTGCACATTTTTCTTCATCTTAATTTTCATTCATAAGAACATTTTTGGGATGCCTAACAATTCATTGAGGAGAAGAAATCCATGTAGGCATGTCTGAATTCATGGAAATATTTCATTTATTCAGCAATTTTATGTCTATTCCAAGGTGCCTGTGTCACTGGAATCATAGCTACCTAATAAGTGACCAGATGGAATTACGTGGTTATTTATATATTAACTTTCAGAATTTTAACCATAAAATTATTTTTTTTGCCCAATGTAGTAGTAATAGAGTCATACTATGACTTAAGTAGCCTTCATAACAGGAATTTCAAGAGGACTGATAAAGACTATTTCTTGCAAATTTACTTGGTGACATGCCAATAGATATGCATTATAAATGTTGATAGATGAAAGACAGAGGAGTTTCTAAATTATATATTGAAGGGTTTTAAAACTTCTAAAGTTCTGAAAGATCTTTTTCATTTGCCTGGAAGGATTTGGAGAACATTCTCCTACGTAAAGTATCTCAAGAGTGGAAATAAAGCATCTAATGCACTCAATACTAAGTTGAAACTAGTATATTAACAAGTATAGGCTCACAAGGGAGAAAAACACGAGGGGAAATGGGATTTAGCAAATTCCCACCTAATGGGAACTTGGGTATAAGGAGTATAATGCTCGGGTATACGGACACTTCCTGGGTGAAGGATTCAACTACAACTGGGGCTCACCTGTACAAATGCAAAGCACATACCCTAATCATACGCACCCTCCTATCAACTTAGTAACTCAGGTGGGGAAAATACTGAAGTACTTGGCAAATCCCCTTTGCTCTAAGCTCAGCGAATCTTCTCATTTATGGTACTGCAGAAGCATGACAGCCAGGTCTCACAGCACATACATATCTGAAGTTTCACCTACAAAGTTCCATGTACAGGGACAAGCTTTCCATATTCCCTGGGCATTTTCTCCCGAGTTCCATTTCACAGGCCATACATGATTGTCAGTGTATCCATGATTAGCCAGACAATAATCTTCTTAGACCCCTCACATTTATAACAGTTCTGTTTTCCAGAGCAAACTCTTATGTGATACTAAGATTAATAATATAAGGTAACTTTGCAGTCGTTAGTAGCTGGCATAATTAAAATATTTTGGTAATGCCTTTAGACATATTAGTAGAAGCCTTGTGACAATATTAATTTGACTGTAAATGCTACTTATAAGAATTACTTACAAATAGTCAGATATACTTGATTTTCAAAGTAAATTTTAAGGCTCCAATTTCTAAACTAGTTACTAGAATCCAGTAACCTGAATCTTTTTTTTGGTTTTCAATCAATATAAATTTAAATTTTATGGTATTATTAGCCACATACACACTCACACACAAAGATGCACAAAATGTTAAAAGCAAGAGTTGATTTCCGATGTTAAATTATTTGATGTTAGGTCATTTGCTTTCAAATTACTTTTTCATACTTTGACAGAATTTTATTTTCATCAGAAGAAAACCAGCTTATTGTGAAAGAAGCAATCCAATATTAATTACCCCTCTCTCCTGCCTTTATTTTCATTTTAAGGAAAATTACATGAGAAGGATCCAAGTAGGTATAATGAAAGAGGAAGGAAGAAAAAAAAGAGAATATGGAAGACAAGGAATAGGAAGAAGGTATTGGAATTGAACATGATAAAAGAGGCCAAAAATTGGAGATACAGGATTGTTTATACAATCTGTACAAAGTAGGACACAACATTTTGGGGGGGAGGGTAGAGGATTGCATCACTTTTACTGAGAACTTTTTAATTTGAAAAAACGAAAACATTATTCTATAAGTTTGAAAATAACTAAGAAAATATGGAATGTATAACATAGTGACAATATAATAATAATTCAATATCCTAAAGAAAAGAGTCCTAATGGAGAAAGATAGACATTAAAAGTAAAATATGAAAATGAAGAAATGTTAGAAAGAAAGAACATAAAAAATGATATGCCGCAAACAAAATCCTAGATATTGCAAAGTATAGAATGCATACAACAAACATAAAATTAAGGAAAGGTCATCTTTCATAAGAAGAAAATGTCAGGCACGACATCATAAAATAATTTTTTTTGTATTTATTTATTTATTTTTTATTAAATCATAACTGTGTACAATGATGCATTTATGAGGTTCAGTGCACTGATTTGATATACAATGTGAAATGCTTACATCAAACTGATTAACACATCCATCACCTCGCTTACTTATTTGTTGTGGTAAGACAATTATACTCTTTTCTTATTAGTTTTGAAAGGTACTATTGCACACTAGGTGAGGTCCCCCCAAATGCCCTCCCTCCTCTTGCCTCTCTTCCCCCGCTTCTTCCCTTCTACTTTCTGGGCTACAGTTATGTTTTACCATTTATATGAATGTGTAGGTGATTAGGTATTGATTTCATAGTAGTATTGTGTATACTGGGTACCTTTTTTGTTCCATTCTTGAGATACCTTACTGAGAAGAATGTGTTCCAACTCCATCCAGGTAAACATAAAAGATGTGAAGTCTCCATCTTTTTTATGGCTACATAGTAGTCCATGGTATACACATACCACAATTTGTTAATCCATTCGTGGGTCAATGGGCATTTGGGCTGTTTCCATTTCTTGGCAATTGTGAACTAGGCTACCATAAACATTCTGGTGCAAATGTCTTTGTCATAAAAATATTGATAAAAACAAAATGCTTGTTACTGAAAAAGATATTGAACAATAGGAAAATATAAAGTCTATGTTGAAAGACTTAATTTGATGAATCAGTGACTTACTTAAAACCAAAAAAATTAATATCAGGGAAAACACTTCAATTAACTTGAAAATATTTAATGCTTTAAATAAAACCAAAAATAACCAATTTTCTAAGAAAGCCAGTAAGTTTAGAGGGAAAGAAGAAGAATGTGTTAGGTTTTCTTCTATCACCAACATCAAAGAGCAAAAGGAAAATCACTAAATTAGTTTGCAAAGAAATGTTCATAGTGTAATAGTTTAAAACACAACAACTGACATTTTTCAAGAAGATAATCAAGCAATATATTTTAGGTGTACAAATATCAGAAAATATGTTAATATTATCCACATAAACATCATGAAAAAAATTTCTCTGTACAAGGATTTATTCCAATCAATGACATTTAAAAAAATAAAGTAAGGGCATAGTATAGAAAGACCATCAGATAATAGTGAAAGAAATTATGCATATATGATATATAAATTATGCTATGTGGCTACAAATGGAAATCCAATGTATTAGATGTCAACAAAACTTTTAAGTTGTTAAAACAGAAAACTGTAATTTATTGTATTATCTGATTTTGTTTTTAAAAACTCCACATATTTATGTACAAATTTTGCTTTCTTGGTTATTTCATAGAAGTTGTTTTATTTGTAAAAACAACACATGATTAGGCAAAAATTTCAATACATCAAGACATACCAAGTCATGGTTATTAATCCATCATATAATTCATACTTACATATTTTCACATCCAAAATGTAATAAATATGCATCTATCTTTGCATTTCTTCCCATAAAAACATGTGAAATAATTAAAAGAAGAAATCTTAAGAAAATCCTCTTTGGAGTTTATATTCTCAAACAAAATACCAAAAGAATATTTTACCAACATTAAAATCTTGGTAAGTTTTCCACCAAAGAGAGTAAAATTCAGAAATTTCTCCTCAGTAAATTGATACCAGATTAAGGATCAAAAATTAAATATGGCCAGATTGATATCTTCTCTTCATGAGAGGTTAAATTAAAAGATGTCCTAGGCTCAGTGCCTGTGGCTTAACAGGCTAAGGCACCAGCCATGTACACCTGAGCTGGCGGGTTTGAATCCAGCCCGGGCCGCCAAACAACAATGACAGCTGCAACCAAAAAAAAAATGGCCGGGTGTTGTGGTGGGCACCTGTAGTTCCAGCTGCTTGGGAGATGGAGGAAAGAGACTCGCTTGAGCCCAGGAATTGGGAGGTTGCTGTGAGCTGTGATGCCACAGCAATCTATCCAGGGTGACAGATTGAGACTCTGTCTCAAAAAAAGAAAAAAAAGAATGTTCTAAACAAAATAGAAAGCCAAATATAGCATCCAATTTGGTGAAATGCAGCAAAAAACAGTACTTGGAAAGAAATTTGTAGCATTAACTGAACATGTTAGAAAATTAAAGAAAAAAACTGAGATTCAATAATCTAAACTTCTGCCTTGGAAAAGAAGGGGAAAAAGGGTAATTTTAAGCCTAAGGCATGCAGGAGATAAACAATGAAAAGTAAAACAGAAATTGATGAATGAATAGGAAAATCGAAAAAAAATCGATTTTTTTGCAGGTTTTTAAAGAATTGACAGGTCTATCCAGGCTAACCAAGACAAAAAGAGAAAAAACAAAAATGAAAAGGGTCTTTACTCAGTAAGTGGTAGCTGGTATAATGAGATAAGGAAATTAAATTTAAAAAATGTACAGATTTGAGTAAAAAAATATAGTTATCTTTATTTGCAGAAAAATGATTGTGTACACAGAAAATCACCAAAGGAATGAAAAAGAAAATAAACTGTCTTGTAAGTGAGTATAGAGCAATTACTTTTGGTTAATGTAACCAAAGTAAATTACCATTCAAACTACCAGTGACTAATAATTGGAATTTAAAATTAAATTTGCCATACCTGTAAAGCTAACAAAGTATGTAGGGGACTTAAATGAGGAAAACTACAAAACCCTGATAAAGAAATCACAGATGATCTAAATATATGTAAATTTGTGTATGCTGATGCACATTAGCATTTTTGAAAACACTGTACTGAAAATGAACAATTAAGTCAATAATAACAGATGGTTGAAGCCGTAATCTCACTGTGAAGTAGGAGGATTCAGACAAGTAAGTGGTGGGACTATTAAGGTTATTAAGAAGGAAATGCCCAAGTTTCCTACGCAGTAAGTTTCACAGTTGATTTCTATGATATTTCACTTTGATTTTTCTTTAATTGGGAAGGCACATTCTCATTCTTTCAACACATGTTTTGGATTCTGATTCTCTTTCAATTTTGTTTAGAGCAATTTTTGTAAAACCCTGTATAGGTCGAAAACTTGTGGGGTTTGTTTGTTTGTTTGATACGGGTTCTGTCATGGGGCCAAAGCAACGCAGACAAGTTTGAAACATCATGAAGTGTTGTGGAGGGTGTGTGGCTAATGAACATACAGTTTGTCGATGGTTTGGGAAGTTCTGTTTTGGTGATTTTAATCTTAAAATTGATCATCGTGGCGCAGTGCCTGTGACTCAGTGAGTAGGCCCCATATACTAAGGGTGGCAGGTTCAAACCTGGCCCCAGCCAAACTGCAACAAAAAAAATAGCTGGGCATTGTGGCAGGTGCCTGTAGTCCCAGTTACTTGGGAGGCTGAGGGAAGAAAATTGCCTAAGTCCAGGAGCTGGAGGTTGCTGTGAGCTGTGACGCCACAGCACTCTACTGAGGGTGACAAAGTGAGATTCTGTCTCTAAAAAAAAAAAAAAAAGATCAGTGTGGGTAACCAGTGACCAAGGTAGATTATGACAAGCTAAAAGCTGTAGAGGAAGCAAATCTATCTACCTACGAGTGAATTAGCAGCAAGATTTGATGACACTATTCCAACCATCTTGGACCCTTTGAAATAACTCTGCCAGGCAAAGAACCTGACAAATTGGATCTGCATGACTGAAATGAGTATCAGAAGAGAAATTGTCACAGGCTTGTCTTTCTTTGATGTCACAACATAATGGCAAATCATTTGTATACCATACTGTTAGGTGTGATAAAAATGGGTTATTTTTGACAGTTTCAAGTATTCAGCACAGTAGCTGGATAAAGCTGAAGTCCCAAGACACAGTCCAAAACCAAATATTCATCAAAAACAACAACAAAAAGCTAGTGGTGTTTGATGGTTTAATCCTGTAGGGGATACCAGTGCTGGATCATCAAACACCATGATCTACATCTTCACGAAACCTGCTCATTGAATGGCAGCAGACATCTGCAACCAGATGAAATGAGGAGGATGCTTGGACTAGACAGCTGAGATTCATCAGGACAGACAGGCCAACCCATCTGCAAGATAACACTCAACCACGTGCTTCATGAACAATACTGCTCGAACTCTAAAATCTGCACTTGGAAACTCTCTGTCAACTACCATATTTACCAGACTTTGCACAGCTGACTACTGCTCCTTCAGGCTTTGGACCACTTCTTGCATGAAGAAATACTCAATTCTTCACAAATTGTGGAAAACCCCTCAGGCAACTTCATCACCACCCGCTCTCCTGGTCTTTCTGCAACTGGCATAAACAAACTACCACTAAGATGGCAAAACTGTGTCAATAGTTTAGATTCATACTTAGATTGATTGTACCACTTCTTGCTTGAGATATAATAAACTAAAATTTTGATTTGATATTGGACATTTTATATTTGATAGCCTATTTCCCAGACATCTATAATGTATTAGAGATTATAAAAATACATCACTTCATTCCTAAATTATGCTTTGTCAAGAAAAGGCCTTGTGTATTTGTCTGCAGTGTAAAAAGACACACACACACATACACTTCCTGAGGTTATGAAAAAAGGAACTATAAAATCTTAAGTGGAAGAACAGATATCTTTTAAGCAATGTTGTCAAACAGAAGTTCCATGCCAAGCAAAAGAATCCTTGAAGATGTCAACATACGGCTCAGAGAAGATCCTAATTCAATATTTCTTCCATTTCTTCAGAAGCATTTTGCTGCATAATAGAAAATCTTTGAGTTAAAAATAATATTCCTAGCCGGTTTGCTGGTGAACATTTCCTAAGATTCACTTTTAGAGCTTTTTATTGACTGATACTTTAATTGGGCAAGAATAGTCTAAAAGGAATTCTCCATCTTTGAATAATTTTAGTTCTAAAAACATTTAAACGTCTCTGTGAGACTTCTGAGAAAGCAGAGTAAAATGGCAAGACAAAGCCTTTCTGATCCACTAGGCTATAATTGTTCTCTGGCTAATTACACCCAGGTTTTGCATTCATTTTAAAATCAAGGAGATGTTGGTCTGGAGTTGAAGCATCACCTCCTAAATATGCATTATCAGAACTATAGTTATATACTTGATATATTTTTTAAGTAAAATACTGAGGCAAAAATTATCTTTAAAGGCATGCCTGACTAAATTTTAGATATTATTTAAGAATAAGAACTCCCTGGGTGGCGCCTGTGGCTCAAAAGAGTAGGGCACCAGCCCTATATAACGGAGGTGGAGGGATCAACCCCGGCCCTGGCCAAAAACCACCAAAAAAAAAAAAAAAAAAAGAATAAGAAATCCCTGGCTCACTTTAAGTTCCAGATATACACACAAAAAAGTCTATGGATCAAGCACACTCAGTGTGTTATTTAAAAATTAAAAAAAGTTCCTAAGAACATGTTTTTGAGCCACTTAATAGGAAACAAAACAAAATATGGAACATGACCATAAAAAGTTTTTTCTTTCCCTTTTGTAGGTTGCTTTTTGACAACAGCACTTCTAAACTTTTCTTTCTGCTTAACTCTTAGTCATAAACATTGCTTCATCTATGGAATAGGCAAGAAATAAAAAAACACATTTTAGTTCCCAACATCAGTATTTTTCCTGTACTTCTTCCCTAGAAGTTGTAATTCTTTAGTTTGTTGCTCTCAAAGTTACTCAGAGATTATTATTTCATCTTGGAATTTTGACAGTTGTGCGTAGCAAAGAGTTCAATTCTAATTTCCAACAAGTGTGACTTTGGCTAGTTAAGCATCCATACTATCACTTTTCAGAAAATAAAGGATCCCTACTTTCAATCACAAATGAAATTTTTTCCTTTCTTTTATTTTTTTTTTAATTCAACGAATGCTTTGGACCATTCAACAATGAGATTTTATTTTTAGAATGTTTGAGGATTAATTCATCAATTTTTAAAACTATTTTCACTTCATTATTATCGTCTTATAAATGAGCTAAATTTTACAAACAACACATGTAACTAGTCATGGTTTTAGGCTTTCCACTTAAAAACACAGGGAAAGACTCACAGGCTGAGCAAAATACATCCTGCCAAAGGACTATTTTTCCCGATACTATTTGTAATTTCTTATGAGACAAACGTGTACATATACATTTATACACATATACATACATATAAAGAAGTGTGTGCACACATATAAAATTAATATGCAACCTAATTCCTCAAATGCAGCAGAGAGATTCTTACCATGAACTATTTCAAATATAGAAAACAAACATAGAAATATAGATTTAAAGGGAACATTCATATTAATGAAGGCAAAAGAAAATTTGATTAAAAATAATTATTTCTGGGCGGCACTTGTGACTCAAAGGAGCAAGGTGCTGGTCCCATATGCCAGAGGTGGCGGGATCAAACCCAACCCTGGCCAAAAACCACAAAAAAAAAAAAAGAAAAAGAAAAAATAATTATTTCTTCTTTACTCTTTCTCTCCAAAATTATAGGACACATTTTTAGACCAAGTTGAAATATTCAGTGTCTGGGTAGGTATATTCTACTATACAATGATGACATACTCGTTTTAATTCATATATTTTTTAAATGGGCTTATTGAATAAAGAAGAGTCATATAAAATAAGGAGTATGTATTTCCCAAGGTGCTCTTTTGAGGCTTACATTTATAGTTGGTTACTAAAACAATTTTTTCTACAATGAAAAGCCAACTTCAATGTTAATACTTAAATACAACAGAAATTACCTGATTTATTTTGTGAAATCACAGGATTGAGCAATAACTTTTCTTATTCTTTAAATATGACAAGAAAGAAAAAAAATAATATTAGGAATAAGACTATGCAAATAATTCCCAAACTCAGAATTTTTTTCCAATTTTTAATTTTAATCTTTAATCTTCTATTGAATTATGATATACCTATGTAAAAGTCCCCAAATCATAAAATTTAGCTCAGTCATTTATATAAAGCAAATTCACATAAGTGAGTAGCATCCATATTATAAAACAGAATATCAACAATCCAAAAAGTTCCTCCACTTCTTTTCAATCACTGTAGCCCCTGAAATGTGTATTAATCTGTTTTCCAAAACTTTAGGTTGACTTTGCTTGTTTCAAAATAGTGATTTTTCTTTTATTTCTTGATTTCACAAAAGGTTAAGCTTCCAAATGTCACATTGTTATTTTACATGCTAATAATTCATTAATTTTCATTTTTATTTCATAAAGCAATAAATATTAATGAATAAATATGTGAATATACTACAATTTATTTGTTTATTCCATTAGTGATAAACATATATATATATATTACTTTGTAGCTTTTGTGGACATTGCTGTTATGAACATCATATACATGTACTTTGGTAAACATACTTATCTCTTTGAAAATATGCCTAGACAGTAGAATTTCTAAGTCTTAAAATAGGCTTTTGGAGGAATTGCCAAACAGTTGTCTAAGTGTTTTTTACAAATTTTACATTCCTTTCCACATTCATGTCCTCATTAAGTGCTAGCGATGTCCATCCTTTCTTCATTTTGTTTTCCTTTCATTGAGTCATTTTGGTGGTTATGAAGTGGTCATTCAATGAGGATGGCTAATGAATTCATTTGCCTTTTAATACCTATATTAATTACTTTAATATCTTTTTTAAAATGGCTAAGGAAGTCTTTTCTGTATTTTTCTACTGGAATTTCTGTATTTTTCCTTAGCAAATAGGATTCTATTTATAGTCTGGGTACTGAGACTTTGCAAATAATACATAGTACAAATATCACTTCCCACTTAGTGGCTTGTGGCTTTTCACTCAATGGTATCTTCTAGTCATGAGAAGTTCTTAAATCTTAATGAAATCCAATCTATTTGTACTTTTTTGAATAGCAATCTTATGTCTTTTTAAAAAATTTATTACCTCAAAATCAGCAAAGTAATTTCTTATATCTTTCTGAAAAATCTTGCTTTATTTGCTTTTTACCTTTAGGTGAATAATCCACTTGTATCTAATATTTCTTTATGTGAGTTGAAGTATAGTCTCAATTTTTACATATGGCTATCCAATTGATCTTTTTCACTAAGCTCCACAATGCCATATTTGCCACAGAACACTTCATAATGTGTGGTCTATCGGAGAAGACTATTCTGCTTCTTCAGAATATTTATATATATGCCATTATCACAAGATTGATTTTGATTAGCTTTATACACCATGAAGGCTGATTTTCCATAAGTTTCCTTTCTTATTCTTTCTTCCTTAATCTTAGGCTTGATTATTTCCATGCATATTTTACAACATAATCAAGTTAAAATTTTCACCAAAAACCTATTTCATTAGGGCTTAATTGAAAATGTGAATCACTTTTTGGTGAATGGACATCCTTACAATGCACAAGATGCATTCTATGTTTATTTATCTACAATTTCTGTAACTAAACTACTGCACCATATTCTGAGTAGGAGGACTCTGTTAAGAGTTTAATTCCAGTTCGCAGTCCCACCAGCAGTGTAAAAGAGTTCCTTTCTCCCCCCATCTGCGCCAGCATCTGCAATCTTGAGATTTTGTGATATAGGCCATTCTCACTGGAGTTAGATGTTATCTCAGGATGGTTTTAATTTGCATTTCTCTAATAATTAAGGATGATGAGCATTTTTTCAAGTGTTTACTGGCCATTTGTCTGTCATCTTTAGAGAAAAATCTATTCATCTCTCTTCTTGTAGATTAATTGAAGTTCTGTATAGATCCTAGATATTAAACTTTTGTCAGATTCAAAATTTGAAAATATCCTTTCCCATTGGGTAAGCTGTCTATTTGCTTTGGTTGTTGTTTCCTTGGCTGTACAGAAGCTTTTCAGTTTAATTAAGTCCCATTTGTTTATTGCTGCAGTTGTTGCTATTGCCATGGCAGTCTTCCTCATAAAGTCTTTCCCCAGGCCAATATCTTCCAATGTTTTTCCAGTTCTTTCTTTGAGGATTTTTACATCTCATGCCTTAAATTTAAATCCTTTATCCATCTCGAATCAATCTTTGTGAGGAGAGAAAGGTGCACATCCAGTTTCAGTCTTTTACATACGGATATCCAGTTCTCCCAGCACCATTTATTGAATAAGGAGTCTTTCCCCCAGTGAACACCCTTGTGTAGTTTATCAAAGATTAGACAGCTATAAGTTGTTGGTTTCATTTCCAGATTTTCTGTACAATTCCAAGTATCTATGTCTCTATTTTTGTGCCAGTACCATGCTGTCTTGACCACTATGGCCTTGTAATACAGCCTAAAATCTGGTATGGTGATACTCCCGGCTTTGTTTTTATTGCTAAGATCTGCCTTATCTTTACGGGTTTTTTTTTTTTATGGTTTCATACAAAGCGCAGAATCATAATTTTCCGGGTCTTAAAAATAGGATGCTGGTATTTTAATAGGGATGGCATTGAATTGGTAAATTTCTCTGGGAAGTATAGACATTTTAGTGATGCTGCTTCTTCCCAGCCATGAGCATGGTATGTTCTTCCATTTATTAAAGTCCTCTACTATCTCCTTTCTTAGGGTTTCATAATTTTCTTTATAGAGGTCTTTTACCTCTTTTGTTAGGTATATTCCTAAGTATTTCATTTTCTTTGAGGCTATGGTGAAGGGAGTTGTGTCCTTGATTAACCTCTCATCTTGACTGTTGTTGGCATATACAAAGGCAACTGACTTATGGACATTGATTTTATATCCTGAGACACTACTGTATTTTTTGATGACTTCCAGGAGACTAGTAGTTGAGTCTTTGGGGTTCTCTAAGTATAAGATCATATCATTAGCAAAAAGGGAGAGTTTGACCTCCTCTGCACCCATTTGGATCCCCTTTATTTTCTTGTCTTGTCTAATTGTATTGGCTAGAACTTCCAGCACTATGTTGAATAGCAATAGTGACAGAGGACAGCCTTGTTTGGTTCCAGTTCTAAGAAGAAAAGCTTTTAGTTTTACTCCATTCAGTAAAATATTAGCTGTGGGTTTGTCATAGATAGCCTCTATCAGTTTAAGGAATGTGCTGCCTATACCTATACTCCTCAGCATTCTAATTAGAAAGGGATGTTGAATTTAATGGAATGCATTTTCTGCATCTATTGAGAGGATCATATAGTCCTTGGTTCTGTTTCTGTTGATACAGTGAATAACGTTGATGGGTTTTCGAATATTAAACCAACCCTGCATCCCTAGGATAAAACCTACTTGATCGTGATGTATAACTTTTTTGATGATAAGCTGTAATCTACTGGCCAAGATTTTGTGGAGAATTTTTGCGTCAACATTCATTAGTGAAATTGGTCTAAAGTTCTCCTTTTGAGTTGGGTCTTTACCTGGTTTTGGTATTAGGGTGATTTTTGCTTCATTGAACGTATTGGGGAGGATTCCTTCCTCCTCAATTTTTTGAAATAATTTGTTTAGTACAGGAATAAGCTCTTCTTTGAAAGTTTGGTAAAATTCTGGTGTGAGGCCATCCCGACCAGGACGTTTTTTTGTTGGGAGATTTTTTGTTGTTTCTCTGATCTCAGTGCTAGAAATTGGTCTGTTCAGGACATCTATTTCATCTGGGCTAAGTCTAGAGAGAGGGTGTGATTTCAAATATTGATCCATTTCCTTCACATTGTCAAATTTCTGGGCATAAAGTTTCTGGTAGTATTCAAAGATAATCTCTTGTATTTCTGTAACATTAGTCATTATTTCCCCTTTGTCATTTCTGATTGAAGTTA
The DNA here is from genome assembly GCA_963573935.1 of Arctocebus calabarensis. NCBI lineage: Eukaryota > Metazoa > Chordata > Mammalia > Primates > Lorisidae > Arctocebus > Arctocebus calabarensis. The sequence goes on from CAUYON010048107.1 coordinate 26,455, forward strand.
CTAGAGATTTTACCTTTTTATTTCCAGTTAGTCTGGCCAACGGCTTATTTTTTCAAAAAACCAGCTCCTTGTTTCATTAATTTTCTGAATGATTCTTTTGCTTTCAATTTCATTGATCTCTGATTTAATTTTGGATATTTCTTTTCTTCTGCTGGGTTTAGGCTTAGATTGTTCTTCTTTTTCCAATTCCATCAGATGGTTTGTGAGTTTGTTGATATGCTCTCTTTCTGTTTTTTGAATGTAGGCTTCTAAAGCTATAAATTTTTCTCTCAGGACTGCTTTTGCTGTATCCCATAGGTTTTGGTAATTTGTGTCTTCATTGTTATTATACTGAAGGAAGTTAGTGATTTCCTTTGTTATTTCTTGCTGCACCCAAGTGTCATTCAGCATAAGGTTGTTTAACTTCCATGCCTTTGTGTGAGGTTAAGCATACAATCTTTTTGGAAGGAAGTATGGAGAAAGCTCAAAGAACTCAACCTAGACCTGCCATTTGATCCTGCAATCCCATTACTGGGCATCTATCCAGAAGAAAAAAAAAACCTTTATTATAAAGGCATTTGTATTATCGCTGCCCAATTTATAATTGCTAAAGTGTGGAAACAGCCTAAATGTCCTTCAACCCAGGAATGGATTGGTAAGCTATGGCATATGTATACAATGGAATATTACTCCACCATCAAAAATAATGGAGATTTTGCAGTATTTGTAGTAACTTGGATGGAGGTTGAACATATTATTCTTAGTGAAACATCACAGGAATGGAGAAGCATGAATCCTATGTATTCAACTTTGAATTGAGGACAATTAATGACAATCAATGACAAAGTGGGGCATGGGGCAAGGAGAGAGCAGAGAAGGAGGGAGAGAGTGAGGGAAAGAAAACCAAAAAAAAAAAAGAAAAGAAAATAGTGAATAACTTTCATATAAATTGGATTCAATTTTGACCAAAATACATTACTTAATTATTAATTTCTTAATTCAACTTGTCAATATGTTGTTTAGGATATTGCATCCTCATCTATAAATGAAACATGTTTGTAATTTCTCTTTATAACCATATATTTTCTCCAATTTAAATATCAGGTGTATCCAGATCAAGTGGAATGATATTGAAATATTTCTTTTTTTATTGTTTATAAGATTTCTGGAATTGCCTGTTTTGTAAAATCATTGTGGTCTATGAGTTTATGACAGTTTGAACTTTGTTATTTAATTTAATTCATTGCTTAATTACCGTTTTC
>CAUYON010048109.1:0-34809 GCA_963573935.1 Arctocebus calabarensis
TATAGTGATCAAGGAAATGCCATGAAGGATATCTGTAACAGTATGATCAAAATATTTCTGAATGTATATGAATCGTGCCCTGTGATTGCACCAATGTACATAATTATGATTCAATAAAATTATTAAAAAAAAAAAAATAAATAAATAAATAAGAAAATCCCATGACGGTTATGGCAAACAGTTGGATGAAAATACTTCAGATTGTATATGAAGCCAGCACATTGTACCCCATGATCACACAAATGTACACAGCTATGATTTAATAAAAAATTAAAATAAATTAAAAAAAATAGAGCTTCATGTCCCTAGTGGCAAAACAGATGCACCGTTAAAAAGGGGCTGCTTAACACTACAAGCAAATAAAGATAAGACTGGAGGGGCAGGATGCTGAGAGTGGTAGCCCCTTAAAGTCAAAATCACTTAGTCCAGTGGTTCTCAACCTTCCTACTCCCATGAACCTTTAATGCAGTCCAAAGGGGTCATGACCCATAGTTTGAGAACTGTTGACTTAGTCGGTTCTCAAACCAGATATATTTTCACATCTATAACCCATTGACTAAAGAAAAGCTGGGCCCCAAGAAAGAAAGGTTCTGCCATACCATATCAACATGTTCCTTGATAATAGTCCTTACATATATGATTCAAATCTTCAAATTGACATATTTGGTATGTAGAATATGCCCTTGTTCCCCATGTCAGTGGCCTGTGGAGTAATAGATGTCATAGTGAGAACAGCCAAATGGAAAACTGCCACCCCAAGAAGTAAATCAAAAACAATACAGTATCCTCTGGAATGGCATGGCCAAGGATATGACAGCATTAAAAATCTGAAGAATTTGGCTCAGCACCTGTGGCTCAACGGGCTAAGGCGCCAGCCACGTACACCTGAGCTGGTAAGTTCAAATCCAGCCTGGGGCCCGCCAAACAACAATGACGGCTGCAACCAAAAATTGGCCAGGTGTTGTGGCCGGCGCCTGTAGTCCCAGCTACTTGGGAGGTGGAGGCAAGAGACTCGCTTGAGCCCAGGAATTGGAGGTTGCTATCAGCAGTGATGCCACAGCACTCTATCCAGGGTGACAGCTTGAGGCTCTGTCTTAAGAAAAATAAATAAATAAAATAAAATAAAATAAAAATCTGAAGAATTCATGAATGGTGGTTCCTATCTTAATTCCAATTTGCTACTCTGGCTCCTTCAAAAACCAGATGGCTCCTGGAGAACGATTATAGATGATCATGGAGTCAACCAAGAAGTATCCTAGATTATAGCTACTAGGCCCGGCAAAGTATAGTTAACAGAGAAAATTAATATGGCCTCAAATATAAAATATGTACCCACTAATATGGAGAATACATTCTATATACTACTAGTCATAAAACACAAGCAGAAAGAGTTTGCATCACATGGATAGATAATATCCATTTAAAGTTTTACCTCAAAGCTATGTTAACTGGCCTGTCCTTTGGTCATAGAATTCCAAACAGGCCTGGACCTGCAGGATATCCTATGGAATATAACACTGAACCATTATATCTATGACATGATGTTGACTGAGTGGAAGCAAGAGGTGATTAGCATGCTGGATGCCTTGGTAAGACACATGGATTTGAGAGGATAAAACATCAACAAAGAGTCAGGTGCCAGTGACTATGGTGAGTTTTGGGGATTCAGTGATCAGAGACATGTTCAGACAACCCCTTCAAAATAAAAGACAAACTGCTATATCTTGCAACCCCACACAAAGACAAAAATACAGCATTTGCCACATTTTGAAGGTCTCTTTGGCTGCTGGGGATAATATATGCCAAACCCAAGAATATTTGTCCTGCCCATATGCAGGGTGGTGCAGAAAGTTTCAGTTTTAAGTAAGGCCTTTAGACTGCACAGAAGCACAGAGCAAGCATTTCCACCCAGACGTCTTTCTCTTTACTCTTCACTTGGGGTCAGTCTTGCATCAGGGGCTGACTGTGATCCCAGCTTTGGCCAGTTCTCTTCCCATTATCTATCCCTGGCATTTAGCCTAATAAAATTTTTGCACATCTAATCCCATTTCAGCCTCTGCTTCTTGAAGGACCCAGCCTAACATAGATACTTAGAGAAAAGTCACAGGAATGAAAACTCATTGCTCATCTTTAGAAAGATGCTCTAGATGCAGGAGTGTCTAACATTTTTTCTTTTCTGCCATTAGAAGAATAAGAGTTGCTTCACCCACACATAGAATTCACAAACACTAATAAAAAGTGATAAGAACAATAAAAAAAAGATCAGCGCATAGTGTTCATGATATCCAACACCACAGATGAACAGAACAGTCCTCAAATAATCTGCATGGGGCCTGTGGGCCATAGGTAAGGAAAATCATGCTAGAAAAAATAAAGGAGAGGGCAGACATTTACAGTATAAAGAGAAGATGGTTATAAAGGGAAGAAGAAAATGATGACAGAATATGTGTAGCAAGTCCTATCATTGAATCCTCTATAATCTCAACTAGGGAGAAACCACACTCCTCATCTGGTGTGAGGAGGTTAATCATAGGTGCCATTAGCATTACTTTAGCAGTGTTGACCCAAGAGCCAAACAAAGGTATAAGAGATACAGAATCCAATCAGCCACCCTTAAAATATCACTAGGAATTGTGGCTGGACTAGATAGGAAGATAATAAATTATATAAATTTATAATATTTATAAATAATATCAATTTTTTATATCCTTTTAAATCCTTTACATATAGTAAAGGATTAATGAAGGTAATTAGTTGCTACCTGGATAGAGGGTTGTAATCTCAAGTCATAGGGAAGTAATTTAACTAATTTTATTTAAATAAGTAATTTAAGGGTCAAACTTGAACCAATTTGGAAACAATCTAGTCTGAAAAGTATGGGCTTAATATTCTCTTTGTCATGGTGACAAGAAAAGGCTCAGCGCAAAGAAAAAAAAAGACATTTATCACAAAGACACTTGCACTAAAATGTTTATAACAGCACAATTCACAATTGCAGAGCTGTGGGACCAACCCAAGTGCCCATTAACACATGAGTGGATTGATAAAATGTGGTATGTGTAACTATGGAGTAATATTCAGCCATAAAAAAGTGGTGACTTAGTATCTTTTATAACAACCTAGATGGAACTACAGACTATTTTTCTAAGTATCATAAAAATGGGGAAAAAACACCACATGTATTCAATACTAAATTGGAACTAGTCCATCAACACCTATGTGCCCATATGGAAGTAAAACTCAACAGTAATCCAGCAGGTCAGAGGGAGACGAGGGATTGGTTTAATTCACACCTAACTAGCACAATGCACACATGCTGGGGAAAGGGGACACTTATACTTTGACTTAAAATATACAAAAGCAAATTGTGTAACCAAAATGTGTATATACAAATAATATATTAAAATTTAAAAAATATTTTTCAAAAGCCTAGGATAAGTGGGGGAAAAAAAAAAGAAAGGATCAGCATCTCTGTCTTGAGTTAGGATGAATCACCCTGGCATCCTGGCCTTATGTAGCCACCTATGTCTTGAGTTGTAGTAAGAGATCTCTGAGCAGTAAGTAACTTCATCTTACTTTATCTCAGTCACTATTCACTGATTTGGTCACTTCAAGTCATGGGAGATGATAATATAATTCCCTTAGTAGAGGCAGACATTCTAGGAGATTAGTGCAATTTAAGCTTCAAAGAAGTTCAATTGCATAGCGCCTTCTGATGTATGATAGTTGATTTTGAATTCAAAGTGTTGTGTTTCTTCTTATTCAAAAATGATGACTTCCCCTAACTGGATAAGCTTCAAGCCCCACAAAGCCTGACTGTCCCTGAAGGATTCTACAGCAAGCTACGAAATCTGGATATTATTCAGAATAGGGGAACCATGTAAGGATGTCAAGTAGGACACTGGCATGTCTACATTTGCATTTTAGAACGATTACTTCGGGAACAATGCAGACAAAAGAATAAAAGAGTAAAAGAGGACCAGATCTGGAGGGAAAACTATAAGGAAGCCATCATTGTATTCCAAGCAAGAATAAAGATCTTTTGCTTTTAATTTTATAAAAGGAGTTGGTGCTTCCTTTGAAAGAACAAGATCCTCTGAGGCATTTCTAATTTTACTTACAAAAGCTGTCCCCTCCCTATTTCAGAAGTATTATTTTCCTCCAAGAAGCTGAGGAGATTAAAATCTTTCACAGTGTAATAGTCTATTCTTGCCTTCAGACAGTAAAATATGAAGTTTTCATACTCAACAGTACAAGCTTACTAGCATAAGGAAAATAGCAAGTATTTCTGATTTATAATAAATTTTCAGTTTAAAAATAGAAAATAGAGTTTTTCAGTGATGTTTTTAACCCAACAAGACATTCGAATAGTGTATGTTGTATCTTTGGAGGGTAAACTAAAGATTATTTTAAAAGCTTGGATTACACATTTTGACATTAAATTTGAAGTTCACCTGGAAGAATAAATGCATGGTATTCAAAAAGACTGAGAGAAAGAAAGAGATTTTTCTACCAAAGACTAAATCTGACTTTAAAGTCACAAAAACAAAAACATTTTTATGAGGTGTCAGAGTAGGCAGAGATCTACCGATGTCTGTTTGATGTTTTGAAATGAGCCAAAGAAGTTGTCCTAGTTGATTTTGTGCTGGTTTAAACAGAATACCTGAAACGGGGTACTCTCGAATAAACAAAATTTATTGGCTGACCGTTTTGGAGGCTGGGAAGTCCAACATCAAGGTGCTGACAGGGGTCTTCTTGCTGTGTCCTCATAGCACATAAAAGGGAAACAGAGGATAGGGGAGGGGACTGAATTTGCACCAATTCCACCCATGATGGTGGAGCATTTATGGCCTAATCACCACTTAAAAGTCCCATCTCTTAATTCCACTACAATGGCAATTAAATTTCAAAATGACTTTTAGAGGTGGCAGTCATTCAAACCATAGCACAAATGTACACATTTTACATTAATAGAGAAAGAATGGGCCATTAGATGGTCAGCTATTTATTGTACAACATTCTCTAGGGGTAAAAGGGTAGTTGTCATCAATTCTACTTTATAGGTATACGTGTACTGCAGGGACTATATACTTTTCTTCGTGGGAGCTTAAATAACCACACAGTCTACATATAACTAAGTTTCTACTCTTCCTCAGAAAGTTACTATTATAAATCCATGCTCTTTGCCTTGGGGTACTGGGGAGAAAGAAGAAAAGTCTTTCATGAAGTTTATGAATATTCTGGTGAAGTCTATAGTTACCATTTTAAAGAAATGTATACTGGGCATGTAGATCAAGCAAAAGAACTAGTGAAAATTATAAGTTATTAGAAAGTCATAAAATGATTTTAGTTTATGCTCCTGATGTAGGGCTATTTTGCAGCAAGTTTGTTGGAATAAACTTAAATACATTCTGATTAAAATTCATAGTATATAGATAGGTTGTTTCCAGATTCTGGAAATACCTGACTATGAGGTCAGATAATTAAGTTCAAGAATTCATCCTAGAAAACGTTCATCCTGAATAGCACTACAGGCACCTTCCAGGTTCTCCCCTTGGGAAGCTATGCACCAACACCGCGTCCTAGTCCACTCTTCTGAGCAATTTTGAAACTCTTTTTCTGGAATGGTTATCAGAGCTGTGGTCATATGAGATCTGACAATTAAGTTCAAGAACTCATCCTAGAAAAAAGTGCATATCTTATTGCTGAATATCACTATAGTCACCAGATGGCCAAAGAGAGTACTTCAGCAGTGACCGTAGTGATATTCAGCAATGAAGTATGTAGCACTGTTTCTAGGATGAGATTGCAAACATAATTGTCAGATCACCATACTAAGTTCCTAGGCAGAGTCAACACATGCCTTTGCACACCTACCAAAAGGCAAAAGGGCATCAGCCCCACATTAGACACAAAAGATAAGAGCCATCACCTATACTCTAAAGTCTGCCTGTCCAGCCAAGAGATCACCTCAAAGATAATCCTTCTCCTACTGATTTCTCCTGCCTAATTCTTCCTGATTCTTCAGAGCCTAGAAGAAAGATTTATGTGGGTACAGAGGAGAAACAACCATTTGGTGGAGGGGTGAGATTAGAGAAGTCTGGAAAGCTTTCTTTCAAAACACTGTACTTATCTCTCAAACTATGTTTCCATTGGCCAGTATTTATGTCTCTATATTAAAAAGCATGAGCCATTTGGGCATGGGCACCAGGACCATGAGTCTTTGTGCCATCATGCCCAAGCCCACAGCTTAACACACAATATGTACTCAAGGGTTTGTTGTGCCAAAAAATCTTCAAAAATACTCTCTGTGGCAAAAAGCAAGTTTTTGCAAAAAGGAAAATTCTAATCTCTATCTAGATCTGTGATATTCAAATGGTGCCGCAAAAATTTTAAAGATCATTAATTAAATTATTTTTGAAAGAAGTTCAAAGCACTGTAGATATACACTTTCTTAATTTTTTTTTAAATCAACATAATGTAGGTGTTCCATAGAAGTTTAACTATAGGTTCGAGTGTGCCATGAGATAAAAAAAAAGGTTGAAAAGTAGTGATCTAGATCTATTAGTTTGATTCCTGGTTCTTTTAGTTTGGGCTTTCACACTCTCACCTTCAGAAAGAGGGGGAAAAAGATGTTCTCTCATCAAAATTTCACTAGATGCAAAGGCAGAATGGATTCCTTTTCCTGTATCTGGAGGAAAATATAAAGGTATGAAGTAGAAATTCATCTCCACTAAGGAGCAAGGAATCAAAATAATGCATTCAGATTTAACATTTTATTACCATGGAATGGGCTGGGCAACAGTTTTCAAATCCTTAAGATAAGGTGCCAATAATCATTTGTGAAACAGACCATCAGAGTGTCTGGCGTACTTTGTGCTGAGATGCAGAGTGGGATCACAAAGGTACAATAATTCCCCAGGCGGTAGCATCTAGCAGATTTTGCTTTTATTAAACTCTAGGGAGTCCCATTAAGAGAGCTTTCTCCTATGACATTCATTGTTAACTCTACTCTGTCCAAAATTTAATTTTTCCTTGAGGGGAAAAATGGTGTCCCAGGCTGTAAAATGAATGTTTTAAATCTAACCCTTGAAGAATAAACCAATTTCTATTTAACTTTCAAAATTGTCACAGATCAGATCAATCTTTCTTGTTAGGACTCATATGTATCAAATCAAAGATTACTGACATATATGATGGAATAGAACTCTTTATAGGAAAACTAGGCTGAATGTTTCAATATTTGCTGCATTAGTATATGCTATTTATATGGGTCATACCTTTATTTATTTTAAACCATGCTTGCTATTTCAGTACATATGTCATGTATTCAGAAGAGCTGCATTTTAATGTCAACTATTGTAGCAAAAGGCGTTGGTGCTGGCTCTGATTCCTCTTTTATCAAGCTGATGTACCCCCTCCCAGTTGCTATGAGTATTAACTGTTTGGCATTTATAGCTGATCTTTTTTCTAAAAAATTACCCTGGGCCAACAGAAGCCACTAAGCCACAGATGTCTGGGGATGCTCACAACTTCCAGTGAGGCAGGGGTACAAAAGTCACAACTCTGTAGTGCCATGCCTCAGAGAATATCTTATGGTACCAGTTACACATTCTGTTAAATCAACTTCCTAAAAATATGTTAACTGTCATATTTTCACCATTATAATGGCCACTCGTCCCCATTTAGGGCTATGTTTCATCTAACTCTTCAAATTGCCTTCTGAATCAATTTGAATCTTCCCATAGTCAGTCCCTTCGCTACATGATTGCCAGAACACTGAGAAAAATTGAACATCATTCACTTGCCCCACCCATCCCCAACACCTACTTGAAACTCTTAAATAATCATTCTCCTCATCTACACAGGGGCAGTAAACTACACTTCATCCATACGTTTTCTCTCCCAGGAAAATGAGACCATGGAGCCAAGAAAAACTTTTGAAATATGTACATTATAACTGGATGACATTTATCTACTTTGCAAGTCAAAGTTAGCTGAAGCAGTTAACTATATAATCTTAATGCACAGAACAGCCCCCTGCTCCACACCAAATAATATCCAGCCTAAAATATCAATAGTATCTAGACCAAGAAACCTTGACCTAGAAAAACACACCTAAAATCCTCTAGCCTGACACAGCAGCTTTGCAGTGATCTATTTGTGTATCCTGGAGACTAACCCGTTGACATTATATGAGCCACAAATATCTTCTTTCTTCCCTGTTTATAGAGTCCTCATATATATATATATATATATATTTTTTTTTTTTTTTTGAGACAAAGTCTTACTTTGTTGCCCTCAGTAGAGTGCTGTGGCATCACAGCTCACAGCAGCTTCCAGCTCTTGGGCTTAGGCGATTCTCTTACCTCAGCCTCCCGAGTAGCTGAGACTAACAGGTGTCCGCTACAATGCCTCACTATTTTTTTGTTGCATTTTGGCTGGGGCCAGGTCCCTACTCACTGAGCCACAGGTGCTGCCCTCCTATTATATTTTTTATCTGGGTTTTTAATTTTTGATGAGTTTCTCTTTTAAAATTTGTTCTTTATTCCTTTAAGAAATCTTTTCCTACATTGGAGGTTAAAGATACTACATTTTCTTCTAAACATATTAAAAATATTTCATATTTATATGATGGAGATCAGAAACATAATTTTATTTCCACATGGATAACCCATAGTACCAACTCTGCTGTATATTGCATTTCCATATAAAAGCTTGCCTGGTTCAGGCTATCTTCTATTTATTCTTATGATAGCATTAAGTTATACTTTCATTGGGAATCACATTATCTGATCTTATGATTCTTTTCTCATACTTTTTTAAAATTTACTCTTACCTATGAATTTCAGGATCAACTTTCCTGGAATTGTAGTTGAAACTGAACTGAGTTTAGAGATTGGGCAAAGACACTGATTTTTCTCATTCATGAACATTATAGTCACATTTCAAGTTTTCTAAAACTTCCAGTGAAGTTTAATGATTTCTCCATCTGGATAAGGACAAAATTATGCCGAGGTGCTACATATTATTGATTCCTGAGATGTTTGTTTCACTATCTCCAATAACTCTTCCTTAGTTTGTATCTCATACATGCCAAACTTGATGAGCCAATCTAAATAGCTTGCCTATAGATTCTGTCTCTCTCCTTTTTTTTTTTTTTTTTTGAGACAGAGTCTCACTCTGTCACTTTGGGCAAAGTGCAGTGGCATCATACAGCAACCTCAGATTTAGGGGCTCCAGTGATCCTCTTGCCTCAGCCTCCCAAGTAGCTGGGACTTCAGGCACCTACCATGACACCCAGCTACTTTTTCTTTTAGAAACAGGGTCTTGCTCTTGCTTAGGCTGGTCTCAAATTCCTGAGCTCAAGAAATCCACCCACCTCAGCCTCCTAGAGTTACAGGTGCTAGGATTACAGGTGTGAGCCACTGTGCCTGGCCCCTATAGATTCTCTTGAATCATCTGCAATAGTTTCTCCTTCTGAAACCCTCCTATTTTGTCTCTTAGTGCACTGGCTATGATCTTTAGTACAGTTCTGAAGAATGGATGTCATTATGTTTTATAAGGCATCACTTTTAATGCTTCTCATACAAATACGAATTTTTCTTTCTAGATTTTCAGCAGACACAACTTTTTATTAGGTTGAATAGGGTTTAGAACAGGCCATCTCAAAACATGCCATTCTTACATACTGATAATTTTGAGATGAAGGCACCTGCGAGACAGTGGATGCTTGAAGAGCTCTCCAACCTTCCAATATCGTGCTTGGGAAGGAAATGCAACGTTTCTACCTAAAAACAAGTCATAAAGTTTCGTAGGAGAAAAATGCCATTCCTGTACCAAGAAGAGAATAACATTTCTGTGACTAGAGACTAGAAATAGATGCTGAAATGGGGCTGCACAAACCAACCTATTAAAATTATCCTCATCTATTAGGTTTACCTATTATTTCCTAGCCAATTTTCCACAATTTGCCCAAGTTAACTTCCTTTAATCCCTTTTTATCTTGTCATGTCTCTACTGTTTGTTTGTTTGTTTGTTTTTAAGCATCATCTAAGCTCTCAATTAACTGCTTCTTTGGGTTTTCATTTTTCCTATGAAGGCTCCAGTAAAAATACTGCATGTAAAATTATTGAAGAAAATTTGTGGGATTTCCTCCTGTTAACCGATCTTATATCAGTTTAATTCTCAGGTCCAGTCACAGAACCAAGCACAGTAGCAGTAAAGTTTTTCCTCCCTACAGTTTCAATAAAGTTTTACTCTATCGGTGGCTTTCTAAGTTTGTAACATCTTAAATAGGTAGTACTAAGCCACTTACAACACAACACAGCTTTGTTCTTTAAGCTTGCCCAGTCTTCTTGGAGGACTTGCTCCTATATTTGGAGATAGAACTGGAAAGCCTTGTTTCATCTTTCGAACCCATCTCCTTTTCACCCCTACCCTTGCTGAACATCATGGAAATCCATTTAGCTTAAATCCTCTGTGACTGGGATGCTATTTAGTTTTCAGAGATTCACAGAAAGATCTTTAGGGTCTTAAAAATTCCCTCCAATCACTTCACAGATAGTTTGTAAGAAATAAAAGTTGAAGTCAGAAGCCCTGCTATTGATAGTGGTCAGTATAATACAACCAGGGATAAATTTCTCTTAAGATTCCTCACAAGAAGTATGAACATACTTCAATGTCCCATTCTCTTCAAACTCTAACTCTTTGGTCAATGAATGAGCTAGTCTTGCAAAAAACAGATACAAATATACTCCCTCAAGCTTCCAGTTGGCTGAAACAGCCAAAAGAGGCTTTGAGTGTGCATTCTCATATACATGAAGAAAACTCCTGTCAAGGAAATGACCTTTTGGTGTATTGCCAACTCCTAGGAGTAAACAAGGAATCAGCAAAAATAATTCATGGGTCCTATAAAACTAAATGACATTTCAGTGGTTTTATTTTCATTATTTTTTATTTTTTTAATGTGGGAAAACATTCAGTACTGAACAATTTGGCTTTTCTTTCATTCTCTTTGTGCCACAGTTACTGGGCACATTTTATATTTTACTCTTTTTTTGTTCTTCTCCACAGTTAAGGGAAAGAATAATTCTTTATATTGATTTCAAGCCTGGCTGCATCAATATCATACTTAGGAAGGAAATGTGATGTGTGACTATTACACACTATGTGTCATACAACTTCCCCAAAATTTCAGAGTGTGACTTTTAAGGGATCTACAAGAACCACAACATCTACTTCCCTGGGCATATCTAATTTACTTCTAAAGCCTGAGAACTTTTTGAGAGTCATCTTAAAAGCCACAAGATATTTGTTGGTTAACCAAGTACCTCAAAACATATACTGAGCTTTCATTTTCTTTTACCCTAAAAAGCCATACATCTATTTAATACTACTCTGAGTATCATATAGATGTGCCAAAACATCCCTGCCCCACACATATGGTGGATATACAGGGAAGAATCACTGTTCTAAGAAAGCAAAGAAAGAGCAGGACCCAGTGGGGTCACAGCAAACCCAATTTTTAAACTCATTTTTATTAAAAGCAGCCAGTTAAGGGCTTGTAAGTAGCAATCAATGTTTGTTCTTTATTTAAAAAGAATTTCGCACTAGGCTTCCTTTTTAGGTTATTTTCTATACAAATCAATGATTTTATGTACTACTTTAAATGGAAAATGGTATTTGCCTTTCTAAATTTTCACTTTGATATTTTTATAATCAGAAACATAAAGACTGATTAAAATGAAAAGTGTGCTTTTTTTCATTTTTCTAATAAAAAGATATTACAGGTGAATTTCAAATTTCAGTTATGTCAAAAAATGTGATTCTTTATTCTTTAGTGGCAGATACAAGAGATCAGAGATCCCTTTAAAGTCACTCTAAATATAAGCACGTGTTCGAACTCTCACATTAAGTTATCTTCTTCCAGGAAACTACCAGGGATCTTACCTCATGTTTTACAGCTGTTAGAAAAATTGCCTGATACACAAGCCATTTGAAAACTGTAAAGCTGGGCTGCATCTGTGGTCAGTTACGTCCCACTTCTTGCATTTTCCAGGTCAATAGCTGCAGAATACAGTAGCAACATCCTCTCTTTAGCCACAATTACAGCTATAGGGAAGGAAAATTCCTTTCAAGATAATCTTTATTTTGTTGGATTTAACAAGGTACCCCCAAACCTTTTACTACATGTAATGGGTTTGAAACAGATTAAGCAGCAGAATGTGAGCTTGGTCTTCTTGTTTTTGCAGAACACTTCCCAATCCCTGCTTTTACTTATCCTGTGTCTTCTTCCCCATCCTCTCCAGACATTTTCCTAGCACTGGGGTAATAGCGGGGCATTGTAATACAGCACCTCCAAACTTATACTGTTAAGTGCAGCATTGCCTAATGAGAGAAAGATTAAGTTAAAAAAACAAAACACCTTTGTTGGAACTCCTAAGGTAAAGTGAAACCTATGACACAGGTTATCTTTACAACTATGAGAGGTTTGAGAGGTATCAGTGGGCTAGTGTAGTCTTCAATCCTGCGCTTCTTCATCTCCCTTTAATCTTTTAACTGCTACGAGCTGACCCAATGTCCCTCCAGCTGCCTTTGTAACCACCAAATCCAAGCCGCCTCCAGCCAGCTAGGAGTCAACAGGAAAGCGGAGCGGAGACACAATCCTCGTACACTCTCCCCACCCCAACCCTCACTCCGCGCCTTTAAGCCGCTGTGGAGGAAGCCGGGAGCCGGACGCCACGCCCCATGGGGCGGGAACCATCTCCTGGCCACACCCCCGCAGCGGAGAACGGGGCCCGCGTGACGTAATCGAGGAAGCCCGTTGTGATTGGAGGGAATTTGGAAGAAACATGGAGGGCGGGAAGGAGGCGGAGTCTAGTTTCCCTGGTGACGGGTTGTCCTGCTGTCGCCTGGTTACGGGTCGCGGAGGTCCTGGCTGCTGCGGCTTAGGCGGCCTAGGCCGCTGAGGTCTGTGGGCCCGAGCCCACTGTGGGCTCTTTCTGTCTGTTCTGCTATGTCTGCCGCCCCGGCAGTGGTCCCGCCGTCCGGCCTGGAGGATGGGGTGCCTAGGTCCCGTGGCGAAGGGGCCGGAGAGGTGGTCGTGGAGCGGGGGCCCGGCGCGGCCTACCACATGTTCGTGGTGATGGAGGACTTGGTGGAGAAGCTGAAGCTGCTCCGCTACGAAGAGGAACTCCTCCGGAAGAACAACCTGAAGCCCCCGTCCAGGTGGGTGCTCTCGTCCCCGAGCGCCTGGGGGGCCCCTGTGGAGATGTCCTCTTGGTCCCGCTGGGAACGCCGAGCGCGGGTTGGTCAGTCCGTGCCTCTGGCTTCCTAGCCGGGGAAGGACACTTCATTCCAAACGCGGCGACAGAGGGCCCTGGGACTCACGGAGCTCAGAGTGGGTGTGTTTGTTGAGAGAGTAAACAAGTTTTGGAACGGCAGAAAGGACTGGGAGACAGCTTGCTCATTTTTTAAAACACACATGTACTTCTACAAAACACAAACTGTGTATTTTCTGATTGTAAAGGTAATAAAAATACTCACTGTAAAAAAGCCAGGAAAACATAAGAAAATGTGTAGACATATGTGAAGTCGCCCATAAACTCATCTCTAGAGATGAATGCCATTATTTAAATCTGTTTTTAGTTTTTTGTTTTTGAGACCCAAACTGTACATTTGGCAACCGTGGGTACCTAGAACCTTGGTGAGGAGCACTTTATCAGCTTTTAGTAAACTCATGGACTATTTCCTGTGGTTTAAAAGACTTAAATGCCTTTGCAGTAACAGTACTCCTGAAACTGGGAAGTGGAAAAGACAAATGAGAACTATTGGAAATGTCCTCATCATAAAACCTAAAATTCTGCCCTTGTTCTAATGAGGAAAAGTTCAAAATTCCCTGAAGACAGTGCCATTAGTTATTGAGGATAATTAATAGCTGGCACCTTCTTTCCTAATCGTTATAGTTTAGTTATAGCCAGATAAGTAAAAATTGTATAGTTTTTTTTTTCACTTTAATACTTTTTCTTCCCTATCATACAATTAAGAATCTGTAGTACTTTCTCTTACTGTCTACAGCCAAGCTTAAGTAACTTCCCTTGATGGTCTTGATCTCATTCATCTCACTTCCAATAACTTCAAACATATGTAGGCTTTATATAAACTGTCCATATTATTAAGTTAGTCCATAATAGAAAAAAAACATAAAGGAAAAAGTGCTCTTGCTTGATTCAGGATACAAGTGATAGGACTGGGATTGTTACTTCAAATGATTGTATCAGAATAACATAGACAACCAACGTTTTCTATGGTAATAAAAATGCATTTTTTTCCAAGTATATTTTTCACGCCAGAAGAAAGTGGCCTTGAACTTCTGTTAATATCATCTCTGTACTATTTATTTCCTTAGGAGTTTGGCAGAATACTTTGAATTATGGCCTTGTGTGGGGATATCCTATTTCATTGGTTTTCAAAGTGTGATCCTGGACAAGCAGTATCAGCATCACCTGGGAACTTAGAAATGAAATTCCTAAGGCCCCTCCCCAGGTCTACCTTTTCAGAATTTCTAGGGGTAAGACCTAGCAGTCCTGAGTTTTAACAAGTTTTCCAGGTGATTCTGATGCATGCTAATTGAGAACGACTGTTGTAGGTCTAAGGTAGCTGTCAGTATTTGTTCCTCTGTCCTCAAGGAGTTACCAGTTAATAAGGAAAAAATGAGTTTGGGGTGGACAAGTGCTTTGAAAGAGTTGTGAGTATATACCTGGAAGGACTTTATGGCCTTTTTTCCTTCTCATTTTTCTATTATCTTCAAAACATTTACACATATCTTGTAGGAAAAAGTTTGGGAAACATGAAGGAGTAGTCTACAGATTCTTATGACAGTGGTTATAACAGCTGTAAATACATTGTAAACATAATAATGACAACTACTTACACATTAAAAAGCAAAATAAGATCTTTAATCAAACTGACTTGAATGTTGTTGCTAGCAAGTTTTACTCCTATAATGTTTAATCCTCACAGGACTGTTTCTATTAACCTAGGAGAATTTAACAAAAGTCAACAATATTTCTTAGGCTGAGGATATGACACTTAGAGGTTCTTAATCTTGGCTGCACCTCAGAACTATCTAGGAAGATTTTGAAATACTGGGGCCTTCCTTCCAGTAAAGTAAGTTCTAATTTTACCCATTGATGAGGGAAGAAGTAATGTTTGCTCAAGTAGCAGTACGTTTACTAGCTCGTAAGGCGATTCAAATATGCAGCCAAAATGAAAACAGCTATTTTGCATAGCTGATAAGGTAGAAACAGTAAATGCAAAGTGAATAATCTTTAAGGTCTTTTTACCTGAGATTCTCTTAATTTAAAATCACCATTTTTATTAGTAAGGTAATGATTAATTATTCTTGATGCTTACATGATTTTGGCAAAAATTCCACATGGTTTTCTATCATGTGCTACATATTCTGGGTGTATGGTCTTCGATCTAATAGTCTGTGTACAGTAGTAATTGATATAATCTTGTTGATGAAAACGTTATTGTGAGTGGTGTGGATTAACTGGAAACTTCAAAGGGTGAAATATCAAAGTTTTTTGATTGGAAGACCATTGAGTGGGGTGAGTTTCTTTGCAGTTTTAATCTTGGCTCCATTAGTTGTTATAAACTTTTACATCATTTCACGTTCCTCTATTCTTCTTCATTTTAAAACAGGCACTATTTTGCATTGCCTACTAACCCTGGAGAACAGTTCTACATGTTTTGTACTCTTGCTGCTTGGTTGCTTAACAAAGCAGGACATCCCTTTGAGCAGCCTCAAGAATATGATGACCCTAATGCAACAATATCTAATGTATTGTCTGAGCTTCGGTCATTTGTAAGTGTAAACAACTCTCCTCTTCCTGCATGTTCTCAAGTTATGAATTCTAATATTAATAATTTAAGACAAATACTAGCCTTTTAGATGACTCCTGTGAATGTACATAAAAGTATATCTGAGTCTATCTTCAGGTAAAACTGTCTCAGATTGTTGATATTATGATGTTAATGTCACTTCTGAAAATGTTCAGTGCATAGTCGATAGCCCAAAGTAATATTTTTCTTAATCTTGATATGTCTCAAAGGTAAATTTATGGGTGGTTAGTTCTCATTCTAAAAAATAATATTGTGAAGTCAAAATACTTTGCATTTTGAAAGAGAACTTTGATTTAATGGACCATGATGGCAATTACACTTTTCATTTCTGATTTTTCCTGGGGACAGGCAGTGAGACATTTTTGGCATACATGTTATTAATTCTTGACAAGTGAATCACTCTGTCCTTTCCATAGTTGCTTTAACCAAGGTAGTCGTTTTATTGATTTTTTTCACCTTAATAAGATCAATAATTTGTTCTGCTACTATTAAGTTGTTGCTTTTTAATTTGGTAACTTTAACAATGAAATATTTATTTTAGTTTTTTGTGTATCAATTAAAAAGACAAGAGATGGATTTCTAAGAAGCAGTGTAATTATTTAAGTCATTTGAAAATGGAAAAGTAGTACATCTTCTTTGCTTGTGATGTTTTGACATTTGGAATATAACTAACAAATAATGCCTGTTTATCTTTTGTTTTTTAGGGGAGAACTGCAGATTTTCCTCCTTCAAAATTAAAGTCAGGTTATGGAGAGCATGTGTGTTATGTTCTTGATTGTTTAGCTGAAGAAGCATTGAAATACATTGGTTTCGCCTGGAAAAGGTAAAAATTACCCACTGGTAATAGTAATTTTATGTGTTTTGTCCTGAGGGTACATAGCTGTCTAATTGAACTGTTAAGAATTATTTCCTCTGGACTGTTCTAAACTGAAAATGCCACAAGTAATTAAAAAATGCTAGTATAGACAAAATTGGAATGTCTGTCTACAAAACTAGTTCTGCAGTAATGTGTTACATATTATGCCCTTTCCCTGTTCAGATATTTAGTTATATTAAAGGTTTAACTGTGACTGTGTATCCTTCTTTGTCAATTTAGGAAAATGTACGTCTCCTTGTGCGTGTATTTCTACACAGAGGCATAGTATACACATGAATGTAAATGATAGCTACTGATTCAAGGAAAAAATGGAAATAATATGGTACTTTAACTGGAATTTTCTCCTTTGCTGGTAGTAACTGGGTAAAAATAATACTGAAGAAGCCACCTGACACTCTCTTAAACGTTGTTCATTGCTTCTGTCTCTGACCTGACAGTGCTTTGTTTACATTTCTATTATGTTTTATTTGTCCTTGGTTAAAATTCTTTACTTACCGGTCTGGCTTTCTTGCTAAATCATGAAATCTTTGTATATCTTCTATGGTACTTAGCTCAGCACTTGATATGTAATAGATGTTCAATAAATACTGGATATGTAGATGAAGAAATAAAATATGCAGAAACTCAAAGTAGGTTATAATTCTAAAAATATAAATTTGGTCTTTGAGGATTGGTTAGTATTTAGATGTGGAACGTGCTTTGCAGGTATAAAACATGAAAACATGAGCAAGCAGTTTTTTTTGTTTTTGAGACCGAATCTCACTTTGTCACCCTCAGTAGAATGCCGTGTCATCTCACAGCAACCTCAAACTCATGGGCTTAAAGTGATTCTCTTCTCTCAGCCTCCCGAGTAGCTGGGAGTATAGGCACCTGCCACAATGCCCAGTTATTTTTAGAGACAGGATCTCACTCTTGCTCAGGGTGGTCTCTAACCTGTGAGCTCAGGCAGTCCACCCACCTTGGCCTCCTAGAGTGGTAGGATTACACGTGTGAGCCACTGGACCCGGCCCAGTTTTTTGTTTGTTTGTTTGTTTTGATTAGCACTAACTCCTGTAGAAAAATGTATAAATTATTCCCTGTTAATATTTTATATTAAATTATATTCTTTCAGGTATAATCTATTCCCTATTAAAAAGTTCCTTCACTTTGTTTATCATTGGGTTGAACCATATGAAATTATTGATATTCATCTATTTTTAAACTAAAAGTGATGATCTCATATGCTTCAATCCAAACATTACCATTTAGTACAATATAAAAAAATGATTTCATGATCCATATTAGTTCATTCTATTTCAAGAAAAGGAAGATAAGTTCTGAAATGTGGTGCCCTATTTGGCATTTTTTTTTGAGACAGAGTCTCACTATGTTGCCCTCTGTAGAATGCTATGGTGTCACAGCTCACAGCAATCTCAAACTCTTCGGCTAAAGTGATTCTCTTTCCTCAGCCTCCCAATTAGCTAGGACTACAGGCGCAGGCCACAACGCCTAGCTATGCTGGATTGTAGTTGTCATTGTTGTTTGGCAGGCCAGGGATGGATTCGAACCTGCCAGCTCCAGTGTATGTGGTTGGCCCTCTAGCCACTGAGCTACAGGTGCCCAGCATTACTACATCTACAGGCCAAGAGATTCTAAATTTACCAGAAGCAATTGTGCAGTATTTCAGCCACTATTCTATTTTGCACTTTCTTTGTTTCTGGGAATCATGGGCTGATTCCTGGCCCATGTATTATGACTTGGGTAACTTATATTTTTAAGTTTTATCATATTTTTAATTGATACATAATGTACATATTTATGAGGCACAACATGATGTTTTGGATATGTAATGATCAGATTAGGATAATTGGCATATCCATCACCTCATACATTTGTCATTTCTTTATGATGATAACAGTCAAAATCCTAGGGTTTTTTTTGAAATATACTATATATTATTGTTAACTGTAGTCACTTACTATGCAATGGAACACTAGAATTTATTCCTCTTATCTAACTGTAGCTTGGAACCCGTTTACCACCCTCTCTCCAACCCCTTCCTTCTCAGCTTCTGGTAACCACTATAGTAGCCACTATCCCACTCTCTACTTCTGTAAGATCAACTGTTTTAGATTCCATCTATGAGTGAGATCATGCAGTATTCATCTTTCTGTGCCTGGCTTACTTCACTTGATATAATATCCTCCAGGCTTATTTATGTTGACATAAATGACAGGATTTTCTTTTTTTTTTTTTCTTGAGTGAAATAGTATTCCATTTTTTTTTGTGTGTGTGTATATATATATGTATACATATATATATACACACACACACACACACATACATACATGTACAAACAGGGTGGCTATAACGTTTGTGTACAGTTTAAAATAGTGTGCAATTTTAAATTGCACAAGAACTTCATGGCCATCCTATACACAGACCACATTTTCTTTATCCATTCATCTGTTCAACTCCTAAGTTGATTCCATGTCTTTCTTGGCTATTGTGAATGGTGCTACAGTAAACATGGGAGTGCAGATTATGTCTTCAGCATGATTTCATTCCCTTTGTATATCTACCTACTAGGGGGATTGCTGGATCATATGGTAGTTGTGGTTTTGGGGGGTTTTTTTGTTTGTTTGTTTTTGAGGAACCTCAGTGCTATTTTCCAATTGGCTTTACTAATTTACATTCCCAGCAGCATTGTGTAAGTCCCCCTTTTTCCACATCTGTGCCAGCATTTATTATTTTTTGTCTTTTTGGTAATATTGCATTTCCCTGATGATTAGTGATGCTGAGCATGTTGTTATATATTTGGCCACTTGTCTTTTTTTGAGAAATGTCTATTCAGGTCATATGTCCATTTTTTAATTGATTTTTTTCTGTTACTGTTGAGTTGTTTGAATTCTTTATATTTATGTGGTCTGGATGTTAACCTCTTATCAGATGCATAGTTTGTAGATATTTTTTTCCATTCCTTAGGTTGTTTATTCACTCTTTTTTCTTTGCTGTACAAAGGATTTTTTGTTTGACATAATCTCGTTTGTCTATTTTTGGTTTTGTTGCTTGTGCTTTTGAGATCTTACCCAAAAAATTCTTGCTCAGACCTATGTCATAAAGTATTTTCTCTGTTTTCCTCTAATAGTTTCAAGACACATATGTAAGTCTTTAGTTGATTATGCGTTGATTTTTGTAATTGGCAAGAAATAGGAATCTAGTTTTATTCTATTACTTGTGGATATCCAGTTTTCCCAGCACCATTATTAAAGAGATTGTGACTTGGATATTATATAAGGAGTATATATGAGTAGGAAATAAAGAGAGGAGTTGAAAAGTAATAAACATTAGAGAATAATATCAGCTATGTAATATATAAATTCTGTAGAAGGTATGTATTTATTGTTGATTATTTTATGTATATCTAAATATTCCAGAACAAATCCTAGAAAAACATTGCTTTTGAGATATAATCTAATTCTGAATAATGAAAGATTAGAAAATTCATTCTTTGATTGCTTTGGCTCACAATACTTTTCATAATATTCAGTGTTGATTTTTTTTTTTTTTTTTGGTATTTTGTTAATATATCTGAGGTTTGGGATTTTAAAATAAGCTTTCATAAATAAACACAAATATACTTATTTTTTAATGTGGGAAATACTTGTTATGATGGAGAAATGATTGCTCAATACTGAGTATTGGGAGCACTAATTAGATTTTGGAAATAAGAAAGCTAGACTCCACGTTACTACCTTTATCAAAATAAACTCAGATTGATCAAAGATGTAAATGTGAAAAATGCGACTATAGATACACTGAAAGACCAGAAGATTTTAAAGGGTGTGATATAAGAGAAAGCTTTATATATGTGACATTAAAGCAAGGCTCTGTGCAAGAAAACATTGTGAAGTCTATCTCATAAGAACTGTAACAATCTTGAATATCCAAGATTATAAATAATAACTTTTTAACACAAGTTAAACAAAGCATTAATTTTCTTTCTTTCCTTCTTTCTTTTTCTTTTTTTTTTTTTTTTTTTTTGATAAATAGTCTCACACTGTCACCCTGCATGGAGTGCCATGGTGTCATAGCTCACAGCAACCTCAAACTCTAGGGTTCAAGCAATCCTCTAGCTTCAGCCTTCTGAGTAGATGGGGCTACACCTGCCCAGCTAATTTTTATTTTATTTTATTTTTTAGTAGAAACAGGGTCTCACTCTAGCTCAGGCTGTTCTCAAACTCCAGAGCTCAAGGAATCTGCCTGCCTTGGCCACCCAAAGTGCTAAGATTCCAGGTGTGAGCCACCATGCCTGGCCTATAGCATTCATTTTCTTAATATACAAAAGCCAAAGAGGACATAAATAGGCATTTCACTGAAAAGCACAAATAACCAATTAAAACATGGAAAGTCAAAGTTGTTCATTTACTCCTAAGTGAAAGAAATGCAATTAAAACAAGAATGAAATTTTTTCATATAATTGGTAAAGATTAAACGTTTATATCATATTGATGAAAGTATGGAAATGAAATCACACTGTTTTTCACTGTTCAGAGTCTAACTCGGGGTAACATTTTAGAAGCCAGTTTTGGCACTGAGTAACAAAACAATAACATGTACAAAATTGACTACTTAACCATTTCACTTGACAAATCTATTCTAAATAATATATGTAATGCTAAATGGACAAGGATGATCTTTGCAGTATTAACAAGCAAAAAGTCAGAAAACTCAATTCAGTCATAAGCTGTTACTTAACATTAATTATGGTATTTGTTCATTAGTATACAGTACAAATATATATGGTATATAAAAAAGAAATGTACTTAAATGTGGAAATTGGTGAGGAGAGTAAGTTAGATAATAATATGCATAGTGTCATCTCATTCTCATAAATTTATTCTTTAAGTCTAAAGATAAACACTTTGGCTTTTATACGTAGAAAGTTTTAGGAAGAATACATGAAACATTTACATGTAACAGTAATTATGGGAGGGATGAAAAAGGACAAAAATCTGGTATAGAGGAGAACCTTGATATTTGCATTATGCCTTTTTGTCTTACTACAGTATTTTTTACAACTCTCATCTCATATTAAGTGTTACTGTTTTAGGCCATCATACCCCGTGGAAGAATTAGAAGAAGAAATTGTTCCAGAAGATGATGCAGAATTAACATTAAATAAAGTAGATGAAGAATTTGTGGTATGTGCGTAGTTAAACTTTCTGTTCTTTTTGACCTCTGTGTTCCTTTCCCATCTGTTAATTCTCCCAGACTTCCATTTTCTGCAATATTTTATTTCATTGTTTCTAGAGAAGAAATGCTTTTAAATACAGTGCCAACTATCAATCATTTAGACCTTTGGTTATGTTAATTTTTATGTTCTCTAATGATTGAGGTCTGAATTTTAGCAGAGGATCTTAATAGTAGAGGAGATAATATACTACTAATTATGTGAGTAAATATTTTTTAATAACTATTCATGATCTTAAATAGGCCATGACTCATAAAGAATTTAGAATAAAACAATAGAATTAGGATTAATACATTCTGTTTCATAAGAATACCATTCTTTTCCTTTTTTTTTTTTTGTACGAAAGGTCTTTATTAGCGGGGAAGCTGCAGAGCAGCATTAAGGAAAAGAAACAGGGGAAGAGAGGAGAAAGAGAGGAGGGGGAGAGAGAGAGAGAGACACGAGACACGTGGGGGAAGGAAGAGAAAAGAGAGAGAATACCATTCATTTCTAAGGAATTCCTTTTTGTGTATCAAATTAGGATGAGCACTACCATACAGGAGTGTTTTAAAAATGCTTTTAAATAACCACCATTTTTAAGTTGTTTGGCAGCACTTGTACCTTTTCCCATTAACATCCTATCCATAGGCGTGAAGTCTCTACAAATGTATTAGACTATTAAGATGATACAGGGAAAGAACTTTTTCTCAAGTTAATTCTCAGCACTAGAAATGGATTGACTCTGGTAGTTTAGGAAGTGTACAAGTTATGTGAAACAAATGGTAGAAAAAAACCTCTCAGTGTAAAGCTGACCTTTGAACAACATGGTGGTTAGGGCTGCTGGCCCCCACACAGTTGATGATCCACATACAACTTTGGGCTGCTCCAAAAGTTAACTACTAACAACCTGTTGACTGGAAGCCTTGCTGATAATATAAATAATTGATTAACACTTATTTTGTGTATTATACATGTTATATACTGTATTCTTATGATATAGTAAGCTATAGAGGAGAGAAAGCAATAATTAGGAAGAGAATTATATTCACTATTCATCAAGTGAAAGTAGATTATCGTGAAGTTCTTCATCTTTCACAATGAGGAGAAAGAATAGCAAGAGATAGCAAGAGGGTTGTTGGTTTAGCTATCTCACAGGTGGCAGAAGTGAGAGAAAATCTGTGCATAAGTGGACTTTTGCAGTTCAAACCCATTTCAAAGGTCAATTGTCATAAACCAATTAAATTTTTTAGATATTTTTTAAATCAATAGATAATAGTTTTTAGTTGAAAGTAATAGAAGTTATTTGAATAACTTAAGTGTATTATTTAAGTTAGTATATGCTACAGAGGCTTTAATCACTGCATTACTTAACAACACATTTTGAAAAATATCCATAAAAATATCCATTTAATATCCATTAAATTAGACCATATCCAAATGGAACATTATGTAGCATTAAAAATTTTTTATAAAGAAATGTTAGCGACATGGGAGTGATGACTTGTGCCATACTTTATGTGATAAAATTATTCGAGAAAAAGTTTCCAAATTTTCTCATGATGACCTCAACTATATAAAAATGTTAATAAAAGAAAAAGCATATCAATATATTAATATTATTTTATATATAGGTAGAACTATGCATGATTCTTTTCTATGCTTTTTTGTATTTTCAAAGTCTTTAACGTGTATTTTATCAGTAGTATAGACATTTTTAACCATATGTATAAAAAAAGACAGTTATTTGCAGAAGGAAAAGTACCATCATTGTAAAAATAGTCATTTTAAATCTTATCTTTTTTATTAATGTCATAAATTTAAAAAGTCAAAGCAAGAATATACTCATATTCATTCATTCTGTATTGTGTTGGACATTTTAAACAGTTTAGACTTTATTCTTTGTGGAATCTTTCCATTCAAGCTTAGATATTAATTTCTCACATATTTCTAATTGTTCACTTCATTTTTTCTGCTCAATTATTTACCTCATCTTGTCTTCTTAAAATCTATTTAATAGTAATTAATAGTTTGTTAAATACTTGGTCCTGGTATATCAACATTTAACTTTGAAGACATATAACTCAAAACTCTAGTCAGGGGAAGGAAGGAAAACCTACTAGTCAGTAGAGAAAAAAAAATCTGAGAGGAAAACCCATTTTGCTTAGTGTTCTATCTCTAGCTTATTGTGCAGGGCCTGGAGCATAACAGGCGTTCATTAAATATTTGACCACAAAGTCCATCTGTCAGCACATTGTTGTTTAACTTTTAAAAATTATAGCTAATTTTTTTCTAGAAACCCTTTAAAGTTCAAAGCAACATTACTAGGAGTGTAAATTTAGAGAAATATAGTAGAAAGCAGCTCTCTTCACCTATTTCTTTCCACCCATGAGATAAAGATCTATTACAAGACCAACTGAAGGCTTTCTTCAAAGGGGTTGCTTCTGAGGCTGTTCGTTCCTTTGTATCCTGTGTCTTGAATTTTTTTTCTTTCTTTTCTTCCTTATGGTCATCATATTATTTTATGGGTCCCTCTCTTCTCATATTCTTGCTAAGGAGAACTGGTTCACTGTCAAGAAGCCTTTGAGAGATTACTTGATCCTATTGCCAGAGTTTGTGGGGCTGCTCAAGGATGGTGAAGATCATTTCTGACAGAGTTCTGCTGTAGTTATCTAGAAATTAGTTTTAGACTGGCCACGTCAAGAGAGGATATATTGATAATTATAAAAAAAATATTGGTTATGGCACAGAATATTCTCACCTGCTATACATGTGTATAATCATGTCCTTAGTAATTGGCAATAAGAGAATTAAGAAGGTACATATCAGGCAAAGAAATGGTAGGAAATTGTTGAGTGCCTTCTGAATTATTGAGATTAGATTTTTAATTAATCCTATTAGTTTTTAAAAATTAAACTATTTGTAACCCTATTTACATTTGAATTCCTTCTGAATGCTCTTAATAATATTTAGTAACTTAAATTCTTTTTCTATGTATTGACCTGGGTTCTTCAGAGAAACAAAACCAATGGGAAATGTGTACACACATATACACATTTATACAGAAAGAGTCTATTGTAAGAAATTAACTCACATGGTTAAGGAGGCTGAGAAGTCCCAAGATTCACAGTTGTTAAACTGAGACCCAGGAGAGCTGATGGTAGAGTTCTAGTATGAGCCTGAAGGCCTGACAACTAGAAGAGCTGAGCTGATCATGTACATTTCAGCCCACATTTGAAGGGAAGAGAAAACCAATGTCCCAGTTTGAAGACAGGCAGGGAGTAAATTTTCTCTTATTCAGCCTTTTTGTTCTATTTAGGCCTTTAACAGATTAAACAAGGTCTATCCTCATTGAGGTGGGCAATCTCCTTTGTTTAGTGTACCAATTCAATTGTTTGTCTTATCCAGAAAAACCCTTACATACTGTGAATAATGTGTAAACAAATATCTGGCATCCTATGACCCAGTCAAGTTGCCACATAAAATTAACCATTACAAGTTCACTCCTTGTCAAGTTGGCACTCATACACATCATCTTAAACCATACCTTCCAAATAAAGACAATAACAAGGTCATAATTGAACCTAAAACGATAAAACTATTCTGCATACAACAAATAATACTAACTCCTTCCCTCAGAAGAGGAGGTAAGGTCTTTGAGAGAGATTTCCTAGTACATCACCTTGATATCCTGTAACTTAAATACTATGATGCAAAACATAAAGTACTGAAATACTGTAACAAGAAGTTAGTACATCTTAAGTTACATGCTAAGGGAATATGGAAGGGAAGAAAACAAAAACATTAGAATACAAATATATTCATACCAAAATAAGAAGGAAATACTCATGACAGATATCCTCATTTCTGTAACTGGTCACATGTGTATAACTGTAATAAATTTATTTTTTTCAAAATATTAAGGGGTTACAAATGTTTTTCTTACATGGATAGCTTTTGTAATGCTTGACTCAGGTCTTGTAGTGGGCCCATCACCCAAATAGCATTCATTGTACCCATTGGGAGGATTTTTATCTCTCCCCTCCTCCCTGTAACTGGAGTGGTCCCAATAATGAAGTGGCCTTCATTATTCCTGAAGGATCTGGGCCATTAGTAGTTCTGCCTGGGTTAAGTTATTATAGATTTTGTTGACCTTAACCACTGGGTATGATAATGCTAAGAGATACCTTAAAAGATCCTTTGTATTTCAGATATACTCTTCCCTACATCTGTTGTGAAATAGCAGTCCAGTCAGGATCATGCCAGCCAGTTTATTAACTGTCTTTTTTTGCCTATTGATTAAGAGATATGAAGAGTTTCTAGTGGCCAGGTAGCAGCCTTACATTCCAATTCTGTAGGATCATTATATCTCCTGTTGGAAGCATTTTTCCTTTTGGAACTAAGATCTGTAGGCCAGCAGAGCATAAGATCACGGGAAGAGGAAGCAAAAATTTAGCTAGTGGGCTAGTAGGGATAATAGCAAGTGGTAACTCCCATTTCTACCCCTTAATTCTTGAACTTGTGAATCCTGACTATGGGAGGATATTTGATACTGATTCATTTATTAATAGTAGCTACTATTAAAGCTGTTTCCCTAGTGGTGTTTAATCTAGTATAATTCAATAAGTATTTATTGATTGCCTATATAAACATTACTAATTAGGTAAAGCTGTATAAACTTGTCTCTTCTCCTATGGGCATTGAGTAATTGGCATTTCAATCATTTACTCTGTTTGTTAAGTAGACCATTTTGACAGATCAATTCATCATACCTCTGACCTCCATTACCCTCCCCTTAAAAATGTAATTGTCACTTTAGTATGTAGACTCTACATTTATATTATTTCATATTTTACTAACATCTTTCCAGTTCTTGAAAGTTTAGCATAGTTCTCTTATCATATGTTAGTGGCCCTATCTCCAGAATTTCTAAGTAGATATGTGATATTTGTATTCTAGTGAGTTCCTAGATGATGCAGATGCTGCTGGTTTTATAACCACACGTTTTATAGGTTTCTAAATTCTTGAAGATAGGATTTCTTTAAAATCTACAACTGCAGTTTTATACAGTTGTACATATGGAAGTGTTCACCAGTAAGTATTCACTTACTGATTTTTTTTTTATAAGATCATGCAACTTGAGCACCACGTTCCATTGGCTTTATTACCATGTCCTTAAGATCAAGATATTCTGTCAAATTTATTTCATTTTCCCATGTCACCACAAAGACATTTGAAGAAGAGGGGAGTTCATGTTGTGTCCTGTGTTCATAGAACCTGCCCACACTCCATATTTATTGTGTATTGGGCAGAGGGTTTCTTCCCAGAGGATCACTTCTTGCCCCTAACCCCTGCAACCAATTGGTCTGCAGATCAGGACTAGCTTGGAATCCACCTAAACTATCCTTTTAAATAGATTAAGGGCCATGGGCCAAGCACTACTGATAACCATTACTTTATGAAGCTAGAGCATATGAGATGAAATGTCAAAAATACACATCAATGTGATTGGTCTTTGAAGTAAGTGAGAATATTCTGTGTCTAATCTCTCATTTTATCCACTTCAGTTATGTTGCTCAGACTCTACTCATCTCATATACATACCATTTGGGGCTGTTTGCCAATCCCGTTTTTGTATTTATCTACAATGGCTCCTTTCCTTCCCATTCTTCTTCTTTTTGTTTTTTTCCTTCAGTAACTGCAAAAACTGGTACCTTCAAAACTTCTAAAACCAGATGAGCTGTTAATAGTATGCCTTACTTTATGCTTGCATTCACTAGGTTTTTATTTTATATATTTATGTGTGTATGTATTTATTTATTTTTGGAGACAGAGTCTCATTCTGTTGCCCTGGGTAGAGTGCCATGGCATCATAGCTCCCAGCAACTTCAATCTCATAGGCTTGACCAATCCTCTTGCCTCAGTCTCTCAAGTAGCTGGGACTCCACACTGGTGCCACTACGCCTGGCTAGTTTTTCTATTTTTAGTAAAGATGATGTCTTGCTCTTGCTCAGGCTGATCTGGAACTCCTAAGCTCAAGCAATCCACCTGCCTAGGCCTTCCTGAGTGCTAGGATTATAGGTGTGAGCCACGACATCTAGCCCATTCAGTATATTTATTATGTGTACAAAAGCTGAAAATACATTTTGTAAATTATAATTTATAATTATTTTTTTTTTTTTAATTTTCCTAAGGAAGAGGAGACGGATAATGAAGAAAACTTTCTTGATCTCAATGTTTTAAAGGCTCAGACATATCGCTTGGTAAGTTTCATCGGATGCACGCAGGACCAACATGCAATCAGTGTACGTGTTCTGCTGGAAATTTAAATGAGTAGAAACCAGGCTTGGCCATTGTTTTGCATGCTATTTGAAAAGTAGCTCTCAAAATTGCTTTCCTATATATAAAATGTTATAATTATAGCAAATATAAAAATCTAGAGAAGCAAGTCAAACATCTTCCTGTCTATACCATAGAAAATCAACATAGTGCTTCTCATGCAAACTGAAAATAATTTGCCTGGTGGCATTTTTTATTATGGAAAGACATTAATTATTCTATTTCATGCTGTTTTCCATTATAATAGGCCAGGATTGAATGATCTTGATTATAAGAAAATATTTAAATTGTAATTCTTTGAAATAAATGGATTATATTAAGACTGATATATGCATAGGTAATCAGACATTGCTCTAAGTCAGTTTTCTGCTGCTGTGTTTTATGAAATAAATGCAATCTATAAATACATACCCAATGAGATATTTCAAAAGTACATATTTTGCATTTTTCTATATGTATTTAATATATTTTAATAAAGTTTGTAACTATTGCACCCTCAAAAAATACATACACAATATAATATTTTTATTTGTCCTTTTTTTTTGTCTGAATCTTCAAAACAATTTCGGATCTAGTTTTGGTTTCATACCATAAAGGTTTACATGACCACATGTCCCCAGAATGATCTCTTCATTTCTCCTTTACTACTATCGTATTGTTAATTCTCATTAGTTATTATTAATGATGTGTGTGCTTTTTACCCAACTTAAGATGTAAAATAACGTGGCATAAATTCACCTGAGTGTGTGATTTGATTTTAATACTGACTAGGATTACAACCTTGGCAAGATTCCAAATCTCTTGTGCCTCATCTTCATCTATAAAATGAAATAAAAATTTACCTTTTACATAGGTTTTTTGGAGATTCAGACAGTTAGCTATACGGTACCATAACAACATCACGTGGAAAGTACTCATAAGTGTTGGCAAATACTGAAACTACATATTCCCTCATAGTCCCCTATTATATCTGATTTGTAAGCTCCTTAGTAACAGGGATAGCTGTCGTGTTTTATATTCCTGGTAGTATAACACAGAAGTTTTTAAATACATACTCATAAGTGAATGAAGATATTTTTATTAATTAAGTTTTATCAGAATAATTTGTTAACACTTCAGTCTAAACAAACTCCAACTGTAACAATACCTTTGATCATTATGTAGTTTTCAGAGTGCTTTAAAACATCTTTTTACTGACTTTGTGAGGAATTTGGATTGATGCTGTTATCTCTGTTTTACAAATATATGCCTTAAAATTTATAACCTTGGGACAGTTTGATCTTTTTAAAAAGCTAAGAATTACAGTGCCTGAATTTGAACAGTTTCTTCAAATTCCAAGTCTATTATTTTTTCCCTTTTACCTCATAATGAGAGTTCAACCAGACAGAGGTAAAATTTGATTTCTGCCTTGAGCAAGTACATAATGTACTGTAATGTTGGTGTTCATGTAATGTATATGTTGAGGATGATTGTGAAAAAGTGCTCCAGTGTATGAGAAGAAAAATAAAAGTAGTGATGTACATCATTACTCTTAGGGAAGAACCTGTCATTTGTGTTATTTATTCTTATGTTGATGGTGTAAATAGAGAACTCTGAAGACCACCCAGGATAACTTCTGGATGAAGAAGTTTGAGTGTTGGGCAAGAGCAAAATAATT
Source organism: Arctocebus calabarensis (assembly GCA_963573935.1). NCBI lineage: Eukaryota > Metazoa > Chordata > Mammalia > Primates > Lorisidae > Arctocebus > Arctocebus calabarensis. Next base: position 29,995 of record CAUYON010048109.1, read on the forward strand.
AATTCGCCTCTACCATTACTCTAAGTCCTTATTGGTCCTGATTTCAATTTTTCATCTCATTGTATGAGGAGGAGTTTTTCTCCTACCTGTGCCTTTAGAAATGATCTAAATATTAGATTCTTTGGACAAAGATGATAGAACATATATCCTTTCGTGCTAAGACTATGTTTAGTTACATTTCCACAAGAAGAATAAGTGTGAACACCAGGTGTTGGTAGATGGTCAACCATGGAGTACTAATGAGGCAGAAAACCCTTTCATATTTTAAAAAATCTGGCAAGCTTATGATATTGCCCACTAAAGCCATCTGCCTGAGACAGCTGTGTCTGACTACAGCTTATGATGGCTCAGGCTGCTCTTTCTTCAAGACACAGTTGCTATATAGGTTAGTAACATAGATTTAAGATTTTATGTTTCATATAGCAGGTGGACTCACAATGAAATATAACGTTAGTAAAGCTGAGCATGATGAATTTTCACTAGAACAAGAGTGATACACACTATCAGGGAAATTGATTTACTAAATGTGTACAAGCCCAGCAATGCATAGATCAGAGCAATCTCTCTCTACCTGTGGTTTTAAAACAATAGGTGCTTCTCTAGTCATTCTCTCTCACCTGCTTTATTGTTCTTTATAGAGCCTCGTATGGTTTTGTATTAATTGCCAATTTGTTTATTGGATGTCTCAACCACTAAAATGCAAACTCTTCAAGAGCAGGAGCTTTTTCACTGCTTTCTTTATCTGTTCCTAGTGTGCAGAAGTTGCTCAATAATCACTAATATCAAATGAATGCATGTCTGAATGCATGCTATTTTATAATTTTATAGGCAAGTTAAAGTTTAATCTTCCTAGAGAAAATAACTTGATGATTATATCCTCTTCTAAGTATCACGTGAGATAATGCATGGAGAAATCTACATATATTTCTTCCTTTCATTAAATAAAGTGAAGGCTAGACCCTGAAAAGCATGTTCTTTTTTTTTTTTATTTTTTATTTTTTTTGAAAAGCATGTTCTTAAGTATCATGCTAGGAGTTGGGTATACACCAACATTTTCCTAAGACTTCTGGTAAAAGGAAGCAATAGAGAATGTGAGTGAAAAGTACATCACAATTTGTGTTCTCTAGAAGCAGACACTGAGCCAGTTTAGAGTACAAGATGTTTATTAGAATTAGATATATTTAAAAAGAATAGGGAAGAAAGGATTGGGCACAGGGAGTAGCCTTGTTGCAACACAGGCCTGACAAAGACTTGGCCAACCTGGTCTGGCATATTGGAACTCTGCAGCAAGTGTTATCTGGTTGGTTCCATCTCTGGATGCCGACTGTCCTGGGCAGGACACATTACCAGGGGAGGTGGCTCTCTGTAGATGAGACAGACCTGGGGGATCTAACAGCAGGATGCTGTCTGCTAGCTGCATTTCCTGCAGCTGGGCAGCAAATCCTTCCTTGAAACAGGAGTGACCTACCTTCCTGACTATCCTACAAACCCGTAGTTGAAGCCTATATCTGCCAATCTGAAGAATTTGTAAAGAAATACTGTCTGCCCATAAGAAGTTTTAAATGTCTGCCTAAGCAGATCGTGACAAAGCAGTAGTATTTCATGAATGCTGAAAGAAACAAGGGTTCCTCCTATTGATAATATTTGCAGTGATAAAATTGGTTAGTTTTGGAAGCAGATTCTTTTCAGAATATTTACTTTGAGATTTAAAAAATATATTTAAAGCCATTCTTACTGTATGATTTCCTTCCCCACTTCCCCCACATCAATTATGATTTTGCCAAACATAATACTTCTCAGGAAACCAACTACAATTAGGGGTTGCTTTTTTTTTCATTTGTAAGTTAATTATTTTAATTTTGAGATAGGTTTTCTTAGAAGGAAAGCATTGTGAATAGATGTTAGGCTTCAAGGCTAATCCACAAAGTTCCACATTCTCTATATCCTCTATTCCTGAGCATTCTTGCAATCTGAAATGGAGCCAGAGCTACTCTGAGAGTGGGTAAGGAAGAGGACACTGATGCTGGATTGTGACTCCAGGCAGGGCTTTGATGGTTAGTGTTAGAGTATGTTCAGAGCTGGGAGAGGAGGGCAAGGAAGGCAGGCTCTGATGGCAAGAAGTGCTGGTCATTTTTATTTCCAAGTTGGATATGTCTATGGGGAGCATCCTCTGTGTTCATGGTGGCCACATTATAGTCATAGTCTTCTCTGTAGCTCCCCTCTCCATTGTGAAATTCAACAGAATTAGGGCAACAATGTTCTGGCAGCCTAATGCAGATGTGTCATTCTCCTCTCCTAGGGAAAAAGGCTGAGAGGGAGCTGTGCACTCTCTGAATTCTATTTTTAAATGCCCATCACTTCATTTCACAACATTTTTTTCAAACATGCCATAGATACTATTCTTCTTTGAAATGCTAAATTTGAGGTTTTAGAAACCAAATCCTGAGTTATGCAGCATAAAACCAAGTATCTCAAAAGGTTTAAACACAATTGATTTTTAATTACTTAGCAAAAAAATTCATTGTACAAAGAATGAGAGACTTTTTTAGCTTAAAAAGCAAAAGCTGAAAGGAAGTAAAAATAAGGGCTTAGACTAAAAACGTCATTTCAGTTTTAGTTAGGGTGTCACGTAGGCACGTCTGCAGTATTGTAATCAAAGAGGGGAAGAAGATGGATCTACTTTGGTTAACATCTTAAATGCTTTAAGTTTTCTTCATTTGACATGTGATTTACACTTTTCTTCTAGGCAAAAGATGCTTTTTGAGTAACATGGGGGGAAAATTATTCTACAACATAGCTTGTCTCATAGATTACCATTGATTTTGATTCCTGGTTGAAAATGTTTTTCTTCTCTTTCCCTAAAATAGTTTTGTGTTTCGCCACTTCTCTGTGTCATGAGAGATTTCTATGGTTGGTGTTTCACAGGAGACATGATTAAAATGCCACATGTTCAAGTGTGATAGACACATCATGACTGAGTACATGCTTTTATTTCTCTGGTAACTAACCCTCACCGCCCCCATCACTTTTACATCTGGAGGTGAACAGGAAATGTGGGCAGGAGAAAAAAGCTGTGCTTCTCACTGCTCAGCAGAGGCTTGAGCAGCAGTTCTTGCTGGGTGTAAAAGACAGAATTTTGCTTGATCTTCAGTGTAGCTTTTGAGTCCACACTTGAAATATGAAAGTCCACACTTGAAAATCTTATTTTCATCCTACTTTCATTATGCATCTAGCAAGAAGGAGGAAGAAAGGACTTTTCAAAGTCCCTTCCAGATCTAGGTTAATAGCTTCAAGGTAGATTCTTGCAGAAATAGTAGACTTAGATAAAATCCTGACTGTGTGTCACTAAGCCACAGGGCTATGGCAAGTTAACCCCTCTATGACTCTCCTTTCTTATCTATACACTGGGACACAAATAATTCTTCCCAGTCTTGTTTTGAAATTACTAAAACCTAACTTGTGGTCAGCACCTGATGTGGTAGTGGCAGAGTCTGCACTGGATTTATTTCTTATTTTGTATACTTTTTCTCCTTTCCTAGACACTGGAAATGCCAGCATTCTTATGTGTCGTAAGAGAATAGAAAAAGCCCCACACCTTCAATACAAATAAGTCCCTAGATTGTCATGAGTATTTTTGAGTAAGAAGCTTGCATAGGATATAAGTTGTCAAGAACCTTGCATTTCAATGTAAATTAGGAAGCCCTGGTGACATCATGGATTTATTTGCATAATCTGTCACATGGATGATTATTGAAAGACCACTAGACTAAGTTTGCTGTCACACAAGTTCTCTCCTACAGAAATGACTAAGGGAAATCTAATGAAAAGTAATACATTGTTTTTCAGGTAATATTGGAAACCTGTCATTCTATAAATGGATAGGTTATATTCCCTGCATCAATACTAATAGCAGATACTTATTACATAATTCAGTATATTAGGTGGATACCCAGAATATGTGCATTTTTCAGTCTTCTATAATCCTATATTCCTTAAACCCCTCCATCACCTGTCCCTGAAAGTGTCAGTGCTTTGAATATCTTGTCATTTTCATCCAGGATGTCTTGGTAGTCACTAAAATCTATGCATGCTGCCTTTGAAGTATCTCTGATATCCACCCCTTCAGCTGTCTTTCAAGGCCATGTGCTTTTTATCACCTTGTCTGGACTATATAATGGTAGTGTCCTAAGTGGCCCCTTGTCCTCGTCCTTCAATGCTACCCCTACCCTTGTCCAAAATATTTTTCATCCTGCTCTTCTATGTGACTTACTGAAACATGACTTGTGTCAGGTCATCCTGACTTCAATAATTCTTGATAGCTTTTCATTGTTTACAGGTCTGTTTATATTAATATAGATTATTAAGCAATAACATTTTGATCTGGCCTTTAAGGCCTTTAGCAATTTAACAATTATCCACCCAGCAAATCTTTTTTTTCCACAAACCCCTTATTCCAGTTAAACAGGTCCTCCCATGGGTTTTCAAACACCTTATGAGCAGATCTGCTTCTATACCTTCTTCTTTTCTGTTGTCACTTATCTAAAATATCTTTTCACCATCTCTCTAAAAGTTTAAATTCTGCCTTCTCCATAATACCTTCCCTTATCGCCCCAGCCCCATTTATTCCTACAATCAGCCCACAAATCTACAACCCATACTTCTTTTTTTTTCCTAACAAGTGAACAGTTTATTAAGAATTAAACAAAGGTATGATGTGATACAGTACAAGCAAGACACTCAAGATAGGTATAATAGTACTACTCACACAAAAACTTAAATTTCACCTCAAAAAAAAAATCACAAGACAAAAGAGAA